>JARPRK010171778.1:0-11317 GCA_031763565.1 Amazona festiva | reverse complement strand
GCGATTTCCCGGACGAGCTGAAGCCCCTGATGAAGGGCGTGCAGGCCTGCATCTGGACCGAGCATTTCCTGTCGCGCGGCTACTTCAACCGCCTCGTCTTTCCACGGCTTCCGGCGATCGCGCCGGCCGATCCAGTCGAGCGCGTAATCGGTCAGCTCGTCGGTGATGTAACCCTTCTGCGCGACGTGCTTGCCGTCGACGTTGAGGCCGTTCGCCTCGGGCAGATAGCTGCCCTGTCCCTTGAAGCTGACCCAATGATCGAAACCGGGCTGCGGTGCGTCGCCTTCCTCGCCCATGTGCCATTTGCCGAAATGGCCGGTGGCATAACCCGCCCGGTGGAGCGCGCCCGCGAGCGTCAGAACGAACGCGACGCCTGAGCACACGGCGAAACGCCCCGAGCGCACTGCTCGGGGCGTTTCGCCGTCAAGCAGATGGTCTCAAACGCGACGAGCGCGCACCAGGGTGACGGCTCCCAGGCCGGCCAGGGCCGCACCGGCCTCCAGCGCCGGCAACGCATCGATGCCGGTGTGGGGCAGGCTCGTGGCTGGCATCGTGTTCTCCGGCTCTGTCTCGACAGCCTGACCAGCGGTTGCTGTCGTGGCCTTGTCCGCCGCACTCTCGCACGCGATGCCGTCGTGGTCACGATCGAGCGAGGCGCTGTAGTCCGGCGATCCACGATAGATCGGCGCCGTGACTTCGGCGCATGACGACGGCGGCGCAGCGTCGGCATTCGACGCGAGGACGACGGGAGACAGGGTGGCAGCACCGAAAGCTGCGACGGCAAGGAGAGAGCGCATGACGCACAGCGTAGTCAGAACACTCGCGAGATGGGGGCTACCACGCCATACTGTCGAGCATGGCATCCCGAAGTGACCCCAGGCGCGAACCCCGCGGCATTCCGAGCGGCGGGCAGTACGCTGCCGAACTCCGGCCTGAAAGCACATCGGTGAGTCTTGATCCCCCGAAGCCGGCCGACAAGGAAGCCTTCTGGTATCAAGCCAACGAGACGGTGCGCGGCATCTCATCGCAGCACTACGACACGGATCTGTATGCCTCGATGCGCGTGTGGGTCGATCAAGGTGGCGCCCGAGTCACCGGAATGGCACGTCTGGGAATGAGCGACCCTGACCTCGAGGCGAAAGTCACCGCGCGGGTGCTCAAGGCGCACCTCGAGCGACACAACATCGACCTCGAGGTGGCGACGCACGGGTCCTACCGGACACCCAGCGGCTTCATCGAGATCAAGCAACGATTCGGTTTCGACGACACACCGGCAAGCGCTGGCGAAGCGATGAATCACGACGAGCGACTCATGGCGCTGCGCGAATCCATCCCTGAACTCGAGCAGCGACTCACAGATCTGGGCGCCACTGGCACGGTCGATCTTGAATCCGCAGCCGTGCATGACTATTTCGAGTCGGTCGCAGTCACGTACAAGTCCACCGGTCTACGAACGGCCGACTTCCCCTACCCCTGCACGTCGATGAGCGTCAATGACTCGATCATCGACACTCATCGCCATCAGATCATGGAGAACTCGGACGGCACGCTCGGGATCTACGCGCGCAAGACCAATGCCGAATCGTCCTGGTTCGATGCGCCGTCACCGTTCTGATGTCGCACCATGAGATGCATGAGAGAACCGATCCTCGAAGCGTCGTCGCTCGAGCACACCATCGACTCCCCGCTCATCGCAGTGCGTCTCGATGGTGTCGGATTCTCCACGCTGACGAAGCACCCGATGTTCGATACGCCGTTCGATGTCGACTTCACCCAGGCGATGAACGACGCCGCGATTGCCGTGATGCGCGATGCCGGCGGGCCGAGTTGCTACGCCTACACACAGTCCGACGAGATCACGGCGGTCTTCGACCTGTCCAAGACGCCGTGGTTTCGCGCCCGAGCGTTCAAGGTCGCCACGGTGTGTGCCTCGCTCGCGGCGACCGAGTTCGTCGCGTCGCTGCGTCGTGCCAACAAGGTGATCGAGCGCCCCGTCGCCTTCGATGCGCGCATTGTGGCCGACGACGGATCGGGCGTCATCGATGAGATCATCGCGTGGCGTCTGGCGGATTGCGCGATCAACTCCACGACCTCGCACGCCCACAGCCTGTTCGGTTCATCAGTGATCAACGGCGTGGGCACCCGTGACATGCGAGTCATGTGCGCCACCCAGGCGCAACGGCCATGGGGCGAGTTGCCGGCCAGCATCAAGTTCGGCACCTTCGTCGTCCGTGAGGCGTACAACGGGCCGAACGATTCGACTCGCCACCGCTGGGTTGCTCGTGACGCCGGCCCTGGAGCGCACACGATCACTCGGGCCGCAGGATGCACCGTGGTGACGCAGGCACCATACGAGGACGCCCCATGCTGAATGGTCGATGCTCCTGTGTTGACCCGTGTGATCCCGCCGCTTTCGCCTGCCTGAGACCAGCCGGCCACACCGGGCCTCACCAAGCCGGATCCGCGCAATGGGTTGATGACTACGCTCAGCGCGCGTCGCTGATCGGAGCCGCCAAGGCAGACGAATTGGACAAGGCACTCCGCACGTTCTTCAGATCCATCTGCCGGCTCACCGGACGTGAGTGGGTCGATCTGAGTGCGGGGCAGCATCAGTACGCGCTCAGTCGTGCTCGACGGGGCGACATCAACGATGCGCTGCCGGAACGCACCGCCACACTGGTGAATGAACTCGTCGCCGCTCGAAGGAGAGCCTCGTGAAACGCCTACTCGTCACCGGCTCGCGAGAGTTCACCGACCGTCCCCGTCTCGAAGCGACACTCGCCTGGGCACGCCAGGAACTCGGTGACGACACCGTGCTTGTCCACGGCGGAGCACGAGGACTTGATCTCATGTCCAAGGATGTGTGGTCGGGCTGGGGCTTGCCGACCGAGGAGCATCCGGTCACCGATGCGGAATGGCGCATCATCGGCAAGTCGGCCGGTCATCGACGCAACGCTCGTATGGTCGCTGCGGGCGCTGATCTCGTGATCGGGTTCCCGGTCGGTGAGTCTCGAGGAACGCGCGGTTGCATGGCTGCGGCGCAACGCGCTGGCCTCGACGTGCGCGAGGTCGCACCATGACGGGCATGACCCCTTCCTTCGTTGCAGACGACACCATCGACTTCGGCCATGTGGCGACCCATCCGGATCACGCCTGGCAAGTTATTCCTGCGGTGCATCACACCGCCGGATGGCTGTGCCTCATCGGTGTGATCGCTGTCGTGCTGGTGCTGACCGTCTCGCTCATGCGTGGCGCCCGTGCGACAAGTCTTGCGTGGGCAGCGATCCTCGCCCTGATCCTTGCGATCGGGGTTCGTGCGGCCCCGTCCGATCATGCCGGCGATCCGATGCCACGGCTGTACTCCTCGAAAGAACAGGCTCAGCGTGAGGCGTACGGATTCGGCCTGGATGACGCCGCCATTCGCCCGGTGAGTTGGAACAGGGCTGCCGGTTCGTCCCAACACGAGTTCGGACTGCACGACGCTGCGATCCTGGTTCGCTACGCCTACGTCCACTACGGTCTGACGATCCAGCCAGATCAGGTGCCGACAGTCTCTGACCACCTGAGCGCCGCTCAAGAGGCCGAGATCGCGAATCCGGCGCAGTACAAGGACACCAAGAACACGGTGAAACAGTGCGTTCTGCGTGTCCACGACACTCGCTGGAACGAGATCGGCCAACCGGTCTCCACCACGGTGAAGTCGATGGCGTGTCTCGATGCCAACAAGCACTTGCGCGACATCGCCCGCCTTCGCTGAACGTTCGTCGCACCATGTCAGCATGACTCAGTTCACCGAATCCGAACTCTCCGCCATCTCGACCGCTCTCGCCAATCGAATCACTGACGCTGAAGGCAACCCGCTGACCGGCTACGACCGCTTCCGCATGATCGAATCCCTCATGCCTCAGGTGACGATGGCTCTCGAGATCGGCATGCCGGTCATGCGCGCCAAGATTCTGCGCGAACTACGCGCGGAACTGCCCAAGGACAACTTCGAGATCGACTTCGCGCTCGCCACGCTCGAAGACAAATCTTCGACTGACGAGATCTGAGCACGCCGCGCCATACTGTCACCATGACGATCACGACGACGCTCACCGCCGCAGCGCTGGCTCTGTCCAGCGCTGCGGGCATCCACCTGCCGATCCACACGAATGCAGTCTCGACGCCGAACGCGGCGGTGCAGATGCACAAGGGCATGGCAGCATCCATGACCGCTCCGTGGGCGCGAACCCAACTCACGAAGATCGCCGTCAAGCCGGCCGGCTCGATCAAGGGCTACTCGGCCTCACTGTTCCCGACCTGGCGCGATGCCTCCACCTGGGGATGGCCGGTGGCCCCGAGCAATGCCTGCGATGCTCGTCAGGCCGCGCTGTACCGCGACGGCGTGGGCGTCAAGGTCAACGCTTCGACATGCTCGGTCACGAGCGGCACCTGGCTCGACCCGTACACCGGTGCCAAGATCACGTCGAGTTCGAAGCTCGACATCGACCACATCGTCGCCAAGGGCAACGGGTACATCTCCGGCATGGCGGGTCGTAGCGTGACCGAACGCACGGCGTACGCCAACGACCCGCTCAATCTCGCCAGTGTCGGCGCGAGTGCCAACCGCTCCAAGGGCGACGCGAGTTTCGATCAGTGGAAGCCGTCCAAGGCAAATGCGGCGAACGCCAAGGTGACGAACGGCACGAGTGTGGATTGCGTCTACGCAACCCGCGTCGTCGCCGTCAAGGTCAAGTACCACATGAGCGTGACGACCTCCGAACGCACCGCGCTGACGAACACGCTGCGTGCTTGCTCGGCCTGATCGCGCACCACCAAAGCCGGCGGGAATCCCGCCGGCTTTGTCGCACCATGACGACATGAGCAACGACGACCTGTACCGCATTCCGGCCACCGCCAAGGTGGCGCCGAGCCTTGATGCCCCCGACGCGTCGGCCCCGATCTACTTCGACCTGCGCGACGAACCCTTCGTCGTCACGCGGGGTGACGAGACGACCGAGGCGCTACGCCTGTACCGGCGCCTCAAGGCCGCCATGACCGAGCAGGGTATGACGACGCTTGTCGAACTGACGGCCGAGGTGGTCTGAGCTCGAGCGACAAGGCCGCTCTGTGCGCCTCGCTCATGCGTATCGAAGACTGAGTGCGCGGATGCTCGAGCAGGATCTACGATAGGGGCATGAAGAAGATCTCAGCCCTCGTCCTGGCCGGGGCCGCTCTTGCGCCGGCTGCCGTCACGATGTCTGCGGCTCCCGCCAACGCCGCCACTCTGGTCTCGTATGTCCACGACTCGGCGCACTACACCTCCAAGGCGCAGTGCCAGTATTACCTCAACGCCAACGTCTCTCGGTTGCGTTCGATCCCTGAGGCGAATCGGCGCGTCAAGTGGTGGAGCCAGTGCACTTCGCACGGATCGTACTGGAGCTACAACAAGATCCACTACTCAGCAACTCACCCCCTGCTTCCCGGTGATCACCGCGGTTGATTCCTCAACGCCAGACAAAGCGTGCCTCCGGTCGCCATGACGGGAGGCACGCTTTGTCGCACCATCGAAATCCAAACAGATCAAGACTGCCCATGTCACCGCCATTCGTGGGCTGTTCGATGACGCGTTGAGCTCGCCTCCGTCCCTGTGCTCAATGCTGCCTTTCTCAAGCGCCATCATGCTTTCAGCAAGCGAACGCTCAAGCCCGGCCGGCGGGCCAGGGGGTCAACGGCTATGCACGAGCATGTGAGCACAGCCGCGATTCAAGACTGCGTTGCGTGCGAGCCGCGCCATAATTGATGCATGACGATGCACCACGCGAACAGTCAGCGACGTGACCATGGCAAGTTCGCGCCCGAGTACAAGAACGACATGAGTTCATCGACGGGTGACCTCATGGCGTCGTTGTCCACACATGATGTTGACGACGACTGGGATGATCAGCCGACCCCGACAACATCTGTCCCCGGCTGGGAGTGGGATCGGAACGCTGATGACTTCGTGCGTTCCGATGATCGCGATGTCACGTCGGCACAGGAGCGCCAGCAGCGGATCACACAGGCGAGCCGAGAGGGACTCGACGCCTACAACATCTCGAGTGTGATGCTCCAGATCGACCGAGACGTTCCACGCAATCCCCACGCCAGCCATCATCTCAAGGGCGATGGACACCTCCCGAGCCGGCGCTCCCGCGAGAATCTCGACCTCCCTCTCTCGCCTGATGAGCAGCCGTCACCGGCGCGTGACCCTTACACACCAACGGCCGGCTTCGGTCAGCGTTCGACACGGCCACAAGGCGATGGACACCTCCCGAGCCGGCGCTCCCGCGAGAATCTCGACCTCCCTCTCTCCGAACGGAACTCGAGACGACACGGCGGTTGAGAAGTTCGCCCGCTGACCGTCGCACCATCGGGGCATGGATCTCCCCCATCAGATCAACTCCGCCTGCGTGACGACAGTTCGCGGTCACTTCGATGACACCGTGCTGTTCGAAGGCGCGATCAGCGGCGAGGACGCCCTGGCATCAGGCGACGCCAGCACCATCACGCTGATCGCTCCGGACGGTGAACGCCTCGAGTTCGAAGCCGAATACCGCGACCCGGTTGGCTGGATCTTTCGATTCGATCACTGCGGTGATCAGGCGTCGTGGCCGATCCAGTTCATCAGCGACGCCGACGGTGATGTCGCCGTGATGATCATCCATCCGGCCGGCACCGTGGCGCTCTGCAACAACGAGCCGGTCGCCCCGATGCCTTCCCACGTCTGCCTCCGTGTCGATGACATCGAACCGGACGACGAGACGTTCGAGTCCGCCATCATCGAACGAGTGCGCGAAGCGCTACGCCCGAGCGACGCCCAGGAATTGTGATGCCTACGACCAAGCCCGCACCCGAGGTGTTTCACGCTCCGACCTACACCGGTCGCAAGGTCGTGCTACCCAGTGATGTCGACAAGCCGCACCGTTGCCCACAGTGCTGGTCGGTGTTGTACTCGAGCGCCGGACTCGAGGCCGTTCTGCTGCCGCTCGATGAAGTGCGCGAGTGCTGGCACTGCGGTGCCTACGTCGCGCCGTTTGTCCCTGGCCCCGCCCCGAAGGTTGTTCGTCGCGAGCGTGCGCTCGCCGGTGAACGCCGCCCGGCACCGCGTACGGGGCGAGTCCGCCGATGAGCACCAATCGCCGGCGCGTGCGCGGCCTTCCCGGCGCTCGAGCGATGCGTCCCGACGTATCGGCCATCCGCGAGCGGTGGTCGAAGGTCATGCCCGGCCCATGGTTCTGGTTCGGCAACACCGACATGCATTCGGTGTCGCTGGCCGGACGGGTGCCCGGGCTGGGCGTGTGTGAGGTGCTCACGACCAGGCCGGTGCGCCGTGACCCGGATGGACGTGAGGCCCAAGACATGCGCTCATCCATGGCTGAGATGAACTGCACCCCCGAGCAGATCGCGGCTGCGGTCTGCGACTGGGCCTTCGATGAGGATGGTGGGCCGCGAACCGATGAGCGCGTCGTCTTGTCGGATCGCCAGGGGTTCCTGTACTCGGCCGAGAGTCACGCCGTCTGTCAGGTGGCGCGCGCTCAGGGGTTGCCGGACGACACGCCTCGTGACCACCCGGCCGTCTACCGTGCCGACATCGTGGACGTGCGCTTGGACAGCGCGCGTGCGCTGGCTCACGCGTGGTCTGATGTTCATGACCTGCTGGCCGAGAACGATCGACTGCGCGCCCGGGTCGCTCATCTGGAGTCTCGTGGCTGACAACCTCGCCCCCAACACCCCGATGATCCATCGCGATGGCACCTACGGCGTCACGATGATGCTCGCCGGGCGCATCGTCGTGCTTCTTGTCGATCACGGCCACCCGGCGGTCAGCGATGATCTCGGCTCGTGGCGTACTCTCGACGTGTTGACTACTCCCCACGGGCTAAAGCCGGGGGATTCCGCGCTCAGGCTGCCCGTCGCCCAGTAGGGCTAGAGGTCTTACACCGTCAACACGCGCAGGGGCTAGTCCAGCCCTGACGACCATGTTCCAGGCCGCGTTCATGTCTCGGTCGCAGGTCAGACCGCACGCGCTGCAGGCGAACATCCGATCTGCGAGAGTCAGCGGCACCGTGGCTGTGGTGCCGCACTGATGACAGGTCTGAGTGGTGCCGGCCGGCGCGACGAAGGTGACTGAGCACCCACGCTTACGACCGTGCCAGACAAGCGTGCGCTTGAGGTCGCCCACTGCGACATCGGCGGCCTTCGCTGCCAGGGAACGGTTACGCGCCATGAAGCCGGGTCGAAAGTCTTCGACCGCGAGGTGCTTGTGATCGCGCGAGACCCGCGCAGCCCACTGATTCGCTGCATCCGTGCGCTGGTTGCGAACTTGCTCATGGGCCTTGGCCGCTTGATGCTTGGCTCGAACGTAGCCCTTCGAGGCAGTCTTGCCCCGCGCCGGCTTTCGCCGGGCCATCATCCGTTGGTAGCGGGCAAGGCCGGCCTGTGCATTCTTGCGAGCGCCGAGGTAGGGCAGGTCATAGCGATCATCTGTCGTGGATGCCGGCGTCTTGAGGCCCCAATCGACACCGATGACACCGGAACCTTCATGACGCGCGGGTTCGATCTCCACGACGAAACTCGCCCACCAATGTCCGAGCGCGTCCTGATTGACTCGCACACTCGTAGGTTCGCTCGGCAGGTCACGCGACCACACCACCGGGATTCGCACGCCGCCAGGTAGGCACAAGCGTCCGTCGCGCACGCTGAATCCACGACGGGTGTAGTTGAGGCTGGGGCGGCTGCGGTGGCGAGCCTTGTAGCGTGGCAGGCCACGTGGGGAAGTGACCTTGCCCTTGCGGTCGGACAACGCTTTCGAGCGGGCTGCGGCGAAGTCGCGCACCACTTGCTGTTGGGCCACGCTCGAACCATCTGCCAGCCAGTCGAACTCGTGGCGCAATCGGGTGAGTTCACGCTGTTGCTCAGCAGCGCCGAATGTCTGGCCCGCCCGGTAGCGCAGTCGTGATGTCGTGACCATGCGGTTCCAGATGAAGCGAGTGTGATGCCACTCGCTGATGAGTGCGGCTTCAGCCTGAGAGCCGGGGCGCAGGCGGTAACGGTAACGCACCGAGATGCGTTCTCTGTTCGCCTCCGTTGTGGTCATGTGCTCACTATACCGTACCGATCACGTATAGTGATGCACATGGACGTGAAATCGAACGGGAACATCACCTATCGCTGCACCTACCTCGTCGTCTGGTGTCCCAAATGGCGCCGGCCAGTCATCACTCAGGCTGATTCGGTCATCGACGGAGATCCCGGCCCGGTGGACGTTCGGCTCAAGGAGATCATCCGCGAGGTAGCCGATGAGGTGGGCGCCGAGATCATCGGACTCGAGACGATGCCCGATCACGTCCATCTGCTCGTCGGATGTGACCCGCAGTTCGGCATCCACAAGGTCGTCAAGATGATGAAGGGGCGCAGTTCGCGCTACCTGCGCGCGGAGTTCCCTTCACTCAAGCGTCGTCTGCCGACGTTGTGGACCAACGCGTACTTCGTCGCCACGGTAGGCGGAGCACCCCTTGAGGCCGTCAAGCAGTACGTGGCCGACCAGCGGAAGGTGTAGCCGATTTCGGCGCTATCCCTCCCCACGGCTAAAGCCGGGGGCTTCCCGTGCCGCTCGGTGAAGCCGGGCAATGTCCAAGTGCCGCGCAGCCACAGTTCGTGGATCTTCGTACGCTGCCTGCGCGCCATCCACGCCTGGCTGTATGCGCCGCGTCGCACCGTGAAGGCATGAGTAGCGACACTCCCGCCCGGCCATACGCCGGCCCGAGCGCCGCCGGCCGTCCTGCGGCGCCTGCGTGAGCGTGGCGTCGATGCCGGCCTGATCGAGGCCTACCGCGTCCGCGAGGGTCTGCCCGTCGAACCCACCATCCTGACCACCCCGCCGCTGGGCGGATACACCATGAGATTGAGCCGATGATCATCTACATCGAACGTGCCGGCGCACACACGAACCGACTGCGCGCTGACCTTCTGGGCACTCTCGAACACGCGATCGAACGCTTCGACATCGACGCTGTCGAGGATCAGCGATTCGTCCTGGCCGAAGACACCGAACTTGGTTCGACGTTCGACGCCGGCCAGATGTGCGCGCTGTCGAACATGCGTCGCGTTGAGGAACGTGTCGAGGTGGCCTATCGGATGCCTGATGGCCGGATGGTCCAGGTGGACTGCGCGCCGGGCGAGCGGGCCGACCTGACGGCTTACCTCGAGCGCGTCGGAAGGCTCGCGCGTTGAGCAACTCATGCATCATCGAACCGAACGGCGCACCGCTTCTCGTCACCGACTATTCGCGGTGCGCGGCTGCCGTTTTCGATGACGACGGCGGGTATGACAAGTGTGGCCGACCAGTCAGCGGATGGTGCCTGCACGACGGCATGATCGACGGCTCGCAGGAGTTCGGCCCATCGCTGTATCGCGCGTGCGTCGATCACACGACGACGGCTGGCACGACCCCTGCTGCATCACTCGGCCTCTGAGCGGTGCCGTCGCACCATCACGGCATGAGTCCTGACATCGACCTGTCCGGCATCACCGTCACGATCGACGGCGTTGCGACACCCCTGCATGACGCCGAATGGGCGCACATCGCTGCATGCGGCTGTGTCGCCGGCGTGATGTCGAGCATCGTCGGGTCGCAGCCGATCATCACCGTGGCTGACCTCGAACGAGAACTCATGGACTCGGCCGCCGAGCGCCGACGAGACCGTGAGCAAGGCTTCGAGTGGCATCTGCGACCGCGTGACGAAGCGTTGGAGGCGATCCGTACCGACTGCCCGCACACGCCGCGCTACGGCGTCGAGCCGAAGCCGAAGCCGGCGGGTTACGGCTGGGCCGTGCTCTCGCGCCAGCGCCCCGGATCCAGCCACCTCGTCTCCATGGCCGACGATTCCGTGCTGTGTGGCGCATCCGCTCGATCCAAGCCCGACTTCGACGTGCATTGGTATGCCGTGGTCGAGTGCAAGCGATGCCTCGCCAAGGGACGCGCCCTCGAGGCGGCATCGTCGTGAGCGCCTACGTCGGGATGCCGTCCTCGCGTGTCGTCCACGTACACGATGACGACGGCATCCTGATCGCCCGATTCGACCTAGCGCACGAGTCCTATCGGCTGACGCCGGGACTCCGAGGCGAGGTGCTACGCGCGCTGCGCGAAGCAAGCGCCGAACACGCATCGGCTGCACGACTCGTGATCTCGATCCTGCACAATCGCAGTGTCCTCAAACCTGTCGCACCATGAACCGTATGGACTGGCTCGACTCTCATATTCACGCCGTGCAGGTGCTACGACCCAAGGTGG
>JARPRK010171777.1:0-11338 GCA_031763565.1 Amazona festiva | reverse complement strand
GCTGACACCCCCGCCGAAACACCACCACAGAAGAACAACAAGATCCCGGGCGTCGTCTACCACTTCACCAACACGGCCTCACTGCTGAGCATCATCCAGAACAAGAAGTTGTGGGCCACCAGCCTCCGCTACATGAACGACCGACTCGAATATTCCTTCGGGATTGAACTCCTTGCGGAAGCCCTGAAAGAGCGATTGAAGAACTGGCAAATCAGAACTGACGTAGATCGAAATATCGGATATGGAGACGATCCTGACCAACCAATTCTGGCGGCCGACGAGTTCCACCTGTTGATGCTCATCGAAAAATTGGAGCGTGAACAATCAGATCTCGCTGCGCGTGGCCTTTCGGGTGCTCCCTCTTCATTCCAGGTCTTCAGTACTAGTTTTTGCGAGTCGGATGATCTTCTCAGTCAATGGCGAGGATACGCAGGTGTTGACGGGTGGGCCATCGGATTTGATCTGGAAAAACTTGTTGAATCTGATGAAACGATCGAAGCTGTTCAAGTAAAGTATGGATATAAGGATTTGATCGAGGATATTCCAACGATTGTGGAAGGTATTTGCAATCGAATACACGATCCGTATCCCAATGATGAACCGGTCGTGGAAGACATCGCTTCGTTCTACTCGCAGGACTGGAGCAACAAGGAAATCATAGAGATCCCAGCAAGTGAAAAGGTCTCATATGACATCAGCAATGCCTGCCTGAAGGTGCTCTCTGGGTACAAGCATCCCGCTTTTTTGGAGGAGCGGGAGTGGAGAATCATCGTGGATGAGCAAACGGCTCGCAACAGGTGGTATGCACATCAAAACGCATTTGATCCAGGTCCGACACCTTCATGGTCGGGTTTGGCTGGATCGGGGGTGAAGGAAGAACTGGACGGCTCCACATGGCAACCAGTGAAGTTCCGTCCCGGTTCAGTGGCCCTGACTCCGTACCTGGAGATTTCGTTCCCGAAGGAGGCGATCCGGGAAGTGGTGATCGGACCGCATCCTCACATGGAGCTGCAGAAGACGGCCCTAGAGTGGTTCCTCCGGCAGCAGGGCCTGTTGCAGCAGGTGGAGGTGAAGGTCTCCGAGGCGCCGTTCCGCTGACGATTTCGCTGGTGGGTGTCACAGCTGTCGGGTGCGGAGTGGGTTGTTCGGGTGAGAACGCTGCTTCGAGCCTGAAGGACGGTTGTGGTGAGTACGATCGCGCGTCGCCCGCAAGTGGGTGCTGGTGTACCGGTGGAGGTACCTGATCCTGGCCGCAGGTTGCCGCAGAAGCGGGACACCCGTACCCGGGATGCGGTGTTGCTGGCCGCGTGCGGGATCAGCGGGTCGGGGATGTCGAGCATCATGGCCCATCCGGGGTGGGAGATCCCCGCCCTGGCCGGTGGTGTGGTCGGTGGCGTCGCCTATGGTGCGAACGGGGTCCTGTCCCGGCGTCGGGGTCATGTGCGCGACCAGCTGGTCGAGGCCCTGGCGCCACTGCTGGGCAGCCCGCTGGACCGCCGGATCGTGCGCCCCTCGTACTGGACCCACGGCTGGCCGGGGCTGCCGGGGGAGATGCTGCTGCACTACAACGCCGGCATCGCCGACAACGAGACCTGGCGCGACAAGGTCCTGGAGACAATCCGGGCACGGGTCCTGGGCCGCTACGAGGTGGTGGGGTGGCATCGGCAGCGGTGCGTGCTCCACGTGAAACTCGTCGACGACGAGCGCGACAGTGAGCGCTGGTCCTACCTGAAGGGCCGCCCGGGGCGGATCGTGGACACCACCCCGGCGTCGCAGCAGCGTGCCGCGAAGGCGCTGACCGAGCTGATCGGTGCCACGGTCCGGGTCACGGGGACCGAGTTCGACGGCGACGAGCTGACGTCGATCACGATCGCCCACCAGATGGGCGCGAAGCTCGCGAACTCCGGGTACCGGGCACGGGTGGAGCGGGTGTTGTCGACGATGATGCCGGGACGCTGGCGGGCCCGCTGGGACCTGGAACACGACACGGCCACGTTCGAGTTGCTGCCGAAGCTGCCGCAGAGCGTGTGGCTGCCGGCCACCCATCCCGATGACGTGGAGGACCTGCTGGCGAACTACTCGAAGGTCACGATCAAGCTGGGCATCGACGCGGATGGCCAGGAGCTGGTGTGGCGTCCGGCGATCGCCCCGCACATGCTGCTGACCGGTGGCACCGGCAGCGGCAAGACGTCGCTGGCGCGGGCGGTGATCGGGCAGATCACCCAGCACGGGTGGCCGGTGTGGATCCTGGACGCGAAACGCATCGAGTTCCTGGACATGCGCGACTGGCCGAATGTGCAGATCGTGGCCGGCGCTTTGGAGCAGCAGGTGGCGATGGTGCGCCGGGTGTGGGAGCTGATGGAGTACCGCTACAGCCTGATCGAAAAGGGCGTGTGCAAGCCGAAGGACTTCGAGCCGCTGGTGGTGTTCGCCGACGAGTTCGCCGACTTCCGGGTGAACTTGCTCGAGTGGTACTCCCAGATCAAGGTGAAGGGCGACCCGGCCCGGCCGCCGACCACCGCTGAGTTCGGGTCGCTGCTGCGCAAGGCCCGCACCTGCCGGATCCACATCATCACCGCGCTGCAGCGTCCCGATGTGGAATTGTTGGGCAGTGGTGAGGCGCGCGACAACTTCGGGTGTCGTGTGTCGCTGGGCCGGTTGTTGTCGGCGCAGGCAGCGATCATGGTGTGGGGAGATCCCACGGTGGGTGTGACCGTGCCGCGCGGCATCATCGGCCGCGGCACCGCGAGCCGGCCCGACGGCACCCCAGTGGAGATGCAGTCCTTCCGGTTCCCCGACCCGGACGCCGACCCCGATAGCGACGAGGGCCAGCTGATCGACCAGCTGCGCCCCGCAGAAGCACGCCATCCCCGCCTGGTGATCGTGCCCCCCGAGGCCGGCTTCGACCCGGACGGGAACCCGGTCGTGCCCACGTTTCGTGACTACGCGCGCGCCGACTGGGCCCTGGCCGCCGACCGACCCGACCTGGACCCGCTGCAGCAGCCACTGCCCAGCCCCGAACAGGGCCGCCTGATGACCAGCAACCTCTCGGCCCTGGGCCTCGACCACCCCGACGACGACCACCCCGACACCACCGGTGCTGCTGGTGAGTCGGTGGCCCACCAGCGGCCCCAGCTGCGGCTGCTGCACGATGCCGACGTCGACCCCGACGACACCTCCACTTGGACCGACCTCGACGACGCCTCTACCGACGAGGGCGATGACTATGCCGGCTACGGGGAACCCGAACCGGCGAGCGTGGAGGAGTTGATGATCGGTGACCTGATCGAGGCCGACCCCGACTCGGGGATCTGGGTCGTCGTCGACGAGGCACCCGAGGACGACCCGCTGGCGCCGGGGCTGATGGCCGTGTCCTGGCGTGGTGACGGCGACGAGGCCGGATCGATCTCGATCCCACAGAACCAGCCGCTGCGGGTGCGCCGCGCCCGCGACGAATGAACCCCACCACCACGGACAGGAAGGACCCCTGATGGAACAGAACAGAAGCTCGTGGTGGACGTACTCCGCCGATGACGAGTTTGTGCTCATCCACGCCGCCGTCGCCGCACTCGGTGCCGCGATCGCAGCCAGTGGACTGCTGTGGTGGAAAGGCCTGGGCTGGATGCTGCAGCACCGGATCCTGGTCCCCGCCACGGCCCACCCCCGCTGGCTGCTGCCCCACGGACACGGCGCCGGCCTCGACACCGCCCGGATCATGGTCATGGCTGGCATCCTGCTCGCAGGGTTGGCGTTCCTGGTCGACAGTGCCCGGCAGGCACGCCGCACCAAGGACCTGCTGTGAGCAGCACCAACGCCCGCACCCAGAACCGCACCCACCGGGCCCGACAGGCCGCAGCCCGACTGTGGGCCGCCCAGTGCAAAGGCCAGCGCGACGAATGGAACCTCATCGAGGCCCAACTCGAACACCTGGACGACCCCATCCACGCCCAGCACGTGGCCCAACCCCTACTGCAGACCTGCCGGCAATGCCCCATCAGCACCGAATGCGCCACCTGGGCCCAACTCGACCGCTATACCGGGGTCGCAGCCGGCCAGATCCTGATCAATGGCCGGGCTCTTATGGTCGATGGTTTGCCGATGGCGGGATGAAGGCATCGCACGTATACAACGGGAGCACATCGTGCATCCACATCCTCTGATGCATCCACGAGGTTCTGCTGCATAGCGGTTAGTTGGGCCGGGTGGTCTCGCTTGCACTTCGCTCCTGCCTCAAGCAGGTGACGATGAGGTGCGAGCGAGAACCCCCGGCTTCATGCAATGAAGTTAATCGCGGATAGCTGCGTTGAGTGCCGCAATGATGCGCAGGTTTTGGGGGAGTGCTCCGTCGGCGGCGGGAGTGGTCATGGTGAGGATGACCGTATCCTTAGCCGGATTGTTTACGAATTTTGTACTGAAGTATCCCTGCCAACCATAGGCGCCTGGGCCGCCGAGGTAGGCGTTCGATCCTGCGGGCGCGTTGATGCCCTGCTGAATGTCAAGCATGTACCCCCATTTGTTCTTAGTTAGCTGCCAATTATTGAGTTCACCGATCTGATTATGTGTCATCAGCTCGACCGCAGCCGGGGAGAGAATCCTCTCTCCATCTAGGGTCCCTCGATTGAGAAGCATTTGTGCGAACCTGAAATAATCGGCAGTTGTACCATGCAATCCTGCCGCACCGGAGAAGTAGGTGTGATACGGACTATGGGCGCCTTCTGGGCCGAGCATTACGGGTCCCACCTGCACGTTTTTGGTTTGGACCTCGTCGCGTCCGGGCCAGTAGACTTCAGCAAGGCGGTCGCGTTGATCATCGGGAATAAAGAACCAAGTTTGATCCATGCCGAGTGGGTCAAGGATATGGGTGCGCTGGTAGGTGTCGAAGTCCAATCCCGTGACTACCTCTACAAGTCGGCACAAGATATCTACACTAGAGTTCGAGTAGTCGAACATTTCTCCAGGATTGGCGATGAGGGGGACGTTGGCGAGACGCGAAATGTTCTCGGCCAGGGTCAGATCGGGAGCACTAATGTCATCGCGGACACCTGCGTCCGCGTATAGCTGAGGTACGACCTTGTATTGATTGGGTTCGAACGAGTTGTGCCACCAGCTATTGGTGAATCCTGCCGTCATGGATAGCAAGTCATGAGGAGTGATCTCGCGGCGAGCGGGTTCCAGCTCATAGCTCCCATCCTCGTGACAGATAGCGACTTGTGGGTGAGCGAATTCGGGCAAATAATTCGACAGTGGATCTCCCAGCCAAATCAGGCCACGTTCCCACAGTTGCAACACAGCCACGGCTGTCGGAACTTTCGACATGGAGGCCAAGCGGAACACCGTATCAAAGTCCATTGCTTTTGATGGCGAGGCCTTGCCATTGGCTGTCAGATAACACACCTTCCCATGCCTGGCCATCAGAACAACATTGCCCTGATAGGCATTTTGATCGATCTGGCTAGCTATCAGCTCGTCGACCTGCTTCAATGCCTCGGGATCAAGGCCCACCGTTTCGGGGTCCACATGATTGATTCTATCCAGAGAGCTCATCGTTGAATCCTCGTATATTTTGATGAATGGAACACAGACGACTTCATCGTGGTCTGTTTTCATGATGTTAGGTAGGAAGTCTACAACCCATGCCGCGTTGCTGTCTGCCACATATCAGCCACCAGCCCAGCGGGTGGCAGGCGCAGAGATGTGTTAGGGCTGCCACTTCAGTGATGGCAGTGGTCCATCCAGCAAGACTACAGACCTTATGTCAGGACCTTGGAACCATCCGGGAGCGTGATGGCCATGGCTGTCCGGATTTATGGATTCACTTCCGTATGCAACGCGGACCCCACAAATGGTGGACGCAACGCAGCAGGATCGGGTGGAGTGGAACCAGCAGCCACACCGGCTGCCATCCACTGAAGGAGAACCACCATGGGCCAGCTGCTCACCTCGTTCCTCGCCGACGACCAGGTCGAGAACGTCATCGTCGACCAGGGTGTGCTCACCATCGAGCACACCGACGCCACCCTCACCACCCGGGTGCTGACCGCCTCGGAGTCCACCGGTCTGCGCGCCGAGCTGTCCCAGCTCGCCGGCGCCTGAGATCCGCGCACACGCCAGCGAGGACGTCATGACCGACCGTGTCCTGGGCGACGACCACATCGACCTGCTCGTCAGCGCAGCTCTGCGCTGGCGTGTGCTGGGCAGCACCACCACTGCCGCGTTCTCCGCCCACAACAACCCCACCCACACCAACCTCACCCACAGCAACCTCACCCACACCAGCCCCACCGATGGGACCTCCACCGATGGGACCTCCACTGGTGGCGGTTCCATCGATGGTGGGCTCGAGTCGCGCATCCTGGGTCTCACCGCCACCCAGGCCGGGCGTGCGGTGCGTGACCAGAACGGCAGGGCGATCCTGGCGTTGTCGCAGCAGGGTGTGATCGCGATGTCGGAGCGGGTGATGCTGTCCAGCTATGACTTCAAACCGGTGGAGACGATCGAGCCGGTGGAGGTGTTGAAGGCGGTCCAGGCGGCCCGGGAGTTGTGCCGGGCCAGCCCGGACTGGGTGTCGTCGCCGGCGCGGCGGCTGCTGGATGTGCTGGCCGACAGTGCCACCTGCCGGCTGCCGGGCTATGCGGTGGCGCCGTGGCACTGGACCCGTCCCGAGGGACACCAGTTGGGTGTGGTCGGGATCTGCGCGGCCGACGATGGGCATCCCGACATCGAGCGGGTGCAGTGGGTGGACGTCGAGCGGGTTGGTGAGGTGTGGGAACAGGCTGCGGTGGTGCTGGTCAGCGTGCCGGCGGCGTTGCAGCTGCCGGTCGGCCTGGCCAGCCGTCCTGGCCTGCACCTGGTGACGTGGGATCCGATCGACAACGATCGGGTGTGGGCGGCGGTGACCGCGGTGGGCCAGCAGGCGCTGGTCCTGACCTGGCCGCACTGCCGCGACTGGCTGGCCGAGCTGGTGGCCGGTGTGCCGCAGCCGGTGAGTGCTGGTTGATCTTGTCGCAGGCCCTGGTCTGGTCGGCCAGGGCCCGCGATCTCGGCATGGTCTGTGGTTTCTCATAGACTGTGCCCCGATCAGCTTCGGCTGGTCCCCCAAGCCCGGTCGTTGGGATGGAACCCTCGCGGCTGGATCAGCTTGGCGTCCGCGCGGGCCTGTGTGCGTCGGGGTGGTTCCCGACCCCGGGCCCGCGCGGATGCTCGGGTTCCTCCGCCTTGGCATGGTGTGGCGGATGGTTGTCACAGGAACCTCCGCGGGTGGGGTTGCAGGAGTGAACACACCTCCTGGAAGGCCCCGTCATGATTCCCGCATCCTGTGTGAGCTCATCTGTTTGCCGTAGTGCCTGCTGTGGCCTGAGAGCGGAGCAGTGATGCGCCGCTGGTGGTGGGTCGCGCTGTTCCTGGTGGCGGCCGTAGTGGCGTGGGTCGTGCATTCCCCGCATCGGCAGCCGTCGCCGGCCCGTGTCGCTTCTGCCACCGGGCCCGCCCCCGCACCGATTCCCTCGGCATCGATTCCCTCTGCATCGATTCCCTCTGCATCGATTCCCTCTGCATCGATTCCCTCGGTGGTGCCGGCCGGGGTGTCTGCTTCCTCCACCTCGAGTGGTTCCGTTCCGGGGGTGAGGACACCCGTGGCACGGGCGTCGGCCACCGCCACGCTCAGCACGGGGACGTGGCAGGTGGCTGCCGTCCAGTTCACCCAGGCCTATGCCCGTCCCGTGGCAGCCCAGCAGGCAGGTTGGGCGGCTGGGGTGCAGCGGTGGCTCGCGCCGTCGGCGCGGATGGTGTTCGACGGCACGAACCCGCTCGAGGTGCCCTTCACCCGGGTCACTGGACGTGCGACATTGCATGATGCCGGGGTGCCCAGCGATGTGTTGGCGCTGGTGCAGGTGCCCACCGATCATGGCGCCTGGTGGGTGGCGATGGTGCAACGTCCCACCGGGGTGCGGGTGCCAGGTGTGGCCTCGGGTGGGGTGCAGGTCGTGTGGTACGGCACCGATCCTTCGGAGATGCCGCAGTGAGCACCGGCAAGAAGGTCGCGATCGCGGTGGCAGTGGGAGTGTTGATGCTGCTGCTGGCCGTGCCGTTGGGCATCATCATCCTGATCCCCATCATCGCCGGGGGTGACGCCTCCCAGGCCTGCATGAGTGGTACCGGTGGTGATGTGGTCAGCACCGGGACCCAGTCGTTGCCGCCGCTGTCGGGGGTGCTGCCCAGCGCGGTGGGCGACTACCGCGGGGTGCAGGTCGTGAATGCCGCCCAGATCGTGCGGGTTGGACAGGCCCGCCATCTGGACGCACGCACGATCACGATGGGTGTGGCCGCGGCGATGGATGAGTCCTCGCTGACGAACGTGGACCATGGTGATGCCGTCCGCAACGACACCGTCGGGCTGTTCCAGGAAGGCCCCGAACGTGGGCCCTTGGCGCAACGCATGGATCCGGCCGGCGCAGCCCAGATCTTCTTCGACTACCTGCTGAAGGTTCCCGGCTACGAGCAGATGGAACCCACCGTGGCAATCCACAAGGCCCAGCAGAACGCCGACCCCTACACCTACGCCAAGTTCTGGGCCCCGGCCACCCAGATGGTGGCTGCGCTCACGAACAGCACCTCGGCATCGTCATCGGCGCCCACCAGCACCAACCAATCTGATCCGCAGGACGACCAGTTCGGCACCTCGGACACCGATCCGGCACCGAGCAGCAGCCCGGTGATGGGTGCAGGATCCGGCGAGCAGTACGCCACCGCCGGGATGAAACCCCAGACGGTTCAGGTCGCCAACCTGATCGGGCACATGTTCAGGATCCACACCGTCGGCGGCTACCGGCCCATGTCCAGCCCCTACGACGATCCGGTCTATGGCCACTCCAGCGGCCTGGCGATCGATTTCATGATCAACGACATCCCCAACGGCACCGCCACCGGCTATGCCTTGGCCAGCTACGTTCAGGCCCACACCGCCCAGCTGGGAGTCCGCTACATCATCTACCGCCAGCACATCTGGGCGCCCTACCGTGCCGCCGAAGGATGGCGTCTGATGGCCGACCGCGGCGACCCCACCCAGAACCACATGGACCATGTGCACGTATCCCTCGACGGCTCGGGCAGCACGGATCTGTCCTCCCTGGGCGCGACGAGCACATCACCAGATGTGCTGACGCTGGCCAACGCGGTGTGTCCGGGCGTGCAGGACAGCCCCGCTGCTGATGCCCCTGATGGCACGGTCGGACAGGTCGGTACTGTCACCCAGTCGGGGTGGGCGATGCCTGCGAAGGGCCCACTCACCAGCCCGTTCGGGATGCGCACCAACCCCGTTACCGGTATCTACAAGCTCCACTCTGGCATCGACATCGGTGCGCCCTGCCAGGCGCCGATCTACGCCGCGAACACCGGCACCGTCACCCAGGCCGGGCCGATGAGCGGCTACGGCAATCTGATCACCGTCAACCATGGCGATGGCACCGTGACCCGGTACGCGCACATGTTCAACGACGGTGTCCTGGTTCACGCCGGCCAGCACGTCACCGCCGGTGAACAGATCGGCAAGGTGGGCACCGTCGGCAACTCCACCGGCTGCCATTTGCACTTCGAGGTCCTCCAGGACGGGAAATTCGTCGACCCCCAGGTGTTCCTGGCCAAGGTCGGTATCAAGGTCAGCTGAGCCGTGACAGGGATGTTGGTAGATCCATGGTGGTTCTGCTGACGCCCCTGACTGCGGTGTGGTCTCGCAGACGGGTGATCGGGCTTGGCCTGGCGTGGGCTGTTGGGGTCTGTCCTGGTGGGTTGGTGGTCATTGCTCGCACCGGCATGTCACAGCAGTGGCCTGGGCCGGGGTTTCCCAGGTGTAGGCATCCCCGGCATCGAAAGGGCCTTCTGATGGCTGTGGTGAGTGTGGAACGTGTCCAGGTGATCTGTGATCACTGCCATCTGCCGGCGCTGGACCTGTTGGGTCGACCCCAGGTGTGGTCCACCCCCGAGCGGGCATTCGTCGACCTCACCGAGCGGGGCTGGACCACCACCGGCACCATCGCGTGCCGCGACTGTGTCGCATTCCTGACCTCCATCCCGGATGCGGCTGCCGTGCCGTCGGCCGCGAGCCGTTGGCTGCACGCCCTGCCCGCCTGCTGACCTCCAACCCCCCCGCATTCCAAGGAGCACTCCATGTCCCATTCCCCTCGAGCCACCGGGTGGTCCCCGTCGCTGCGCCGCTCGCTGGAGGGTGTCGTGATCGCAGGTATGGCCTTAGTTGTCTGGCGTGAGTGGGGCTGGTCCACGATGCGTGAGCTGGCCGCCCTGGATTCGCAGGCACGGATGCAGGCGATCGACCTGTGTGTCACCGCGGGCCTGCTCCTGGTCCTGGGGGTACGCATGTTCGGCCTCGCCCGCCATCATCTGGCGCGGCTGCCGATCCTGTCGGGTGCGCACCTGAGCCGGCACACCAGCATGGATCTGCACCGCCGGGCCCGTCATGAGGCCGCCCACGCGGTCACAGCCTTGGCCTTGGGTGCCCAGGTGGACCTGTTGACCTTGCGTCCTGGTGCTGATGATGCCGGGCGGATCGAATACCACCTACCGACCGGTCTGCCGGTGCAGGAACGGGCATGGCGCACGATGATCATTTCCTTGGCCGGGAACCAGACCGACCTGCACCACGGGGACCAGGACGCCGGTGCCACTCAGGACCTGATGCACGTGCTGCAGCAGGCCAGCGTGATCATTTCGTGCAACCAGCTGCCCGCCGGCTACATCGGTGGGTTCTCCTGGGACGCGCTGATCGTCGCGGCCCGCCATGAGGCCGACGACATCCTGCAGCGCCACCAGCACGCCTACGACCAGCTCGTCGAGGACCTGGTCAGCCACGGCAAGCACCGCCGCTTCCCCATCGACCGGCTCCCGCACCTCGACACCCCTACCAGTGGCACTGCTGCCACCATCGGCACTACTGCTGGTGCGTCTGCGGTGGTAGCGGGGCGGTGAGCATCTACCTGGACCCGCCTACCCCGAAGCGGCCCACTAGTTCCTGGGGCAGGGGGGTGTCTCGTTCTGCTGGCTGGTCGGCACTGTATGGCGACACCACCGGCGAGCTGCATGATGCGGCCGCCGTGCTGGGTTTGGCCCGTGGCTGGTGTCAGGAGCCGGGCACGCCGCGGGAGCACTACGACCTGGGCCCCCACCAGCGGGAGCGGGCCTGCACGGAGCTGGGTGCGATCGAGCTCACCCACACCTTGGTGGACCTGTTGTGCGCTGCCCACACGGTTGGTCGGGTGTTCGACCTGGCTGCGGCCCGCACGGATCCGGTGGTCTACCGGCGGGGGTTGGTGGCTTGCCGTGGTGGTGG
>JARPRK010171767.1:0-18366 GCA_031763565.1 Amazona festiva | reverse complement strand
TGACTACGGAGTGGCGTTGGGAACAAAGAACGGTGATGTCAAGGTTTCGCGTCCGGACTACACCGCCAAAGAAGAGTTTGTCCTGTTTTCGCTCTCCGAGGGTGATGAAATCGTTGGTGGTCGTTGGTTGAATGAACCCGTGGAAAATTCATTGTTTGTGTCCATCACAAGCGGATCCAACATTCTTGCCTACGACGCAGCCAGTGTTCGTCCGGTCGGGGCTTCTGCTGGTGGAATGAGAAGCCAAAAGCTTCGAGAAGGGGAGCAGATCATCACCTTTGACTGGATTCCTGCGACGATGCGAGACAGCATGATTTTGAGCCAAAGTGACAGGACCATCAAGATGACCCTGCTTGCTGACATTCCGACCAAGGGTCGTGGCTCTCAAGGAGTGGCACTGCACGGCTTCAAGAAGGGCGAATCGGTTCTCATCAAGTCGTTCGTCGGCAAGGATCTCATTGCCGGTGTCGGAAACAAGCAAAGTGCGATCCCGGTGCCGCCTGTAACCAAACGAGCCGGAAGTGGTGTTGACTTTGGACTTCCTGCCGAGTTTGGAACATCAGGTCAAGCACCTTCAAATGTCTTGACGGAAGCCAGCTGATCTGCAAGTATATCGACCGGGATTGTTTAGTCCCGGTCGATATTCTTGTTCACCGGCTTAGATGGGAGAATCGTGAACAGCGAATGTCTGATTCCACAAAAAATTGAGCAGTCCATTGAGCGTTTCAAAAATGGAGAAGATGGCTTCATGGGAGCTACTCACGCTTTGAGCGCCGTGGCAGCGTTCTTGGCGATTGTTGCCTTTGCGCCGGGAATCATCTCCCATCTCGTAGTTGGCGCGAGCTTGTTTGTTGTGTTGACCATGGCGATCAACATTGTTGGTGGTTCGCTGAACAATGATTTGGACAACTCTTCGTCAACTGCCGAAAGCTCCTTGGGAGCGTTGGGCTCTGTGTTGAGCACAGTTTATCGTGGAACTTCTGAGATGGTTCAGACCACCGTTCGCACAAGTCGCGACGACAAGAACCCCAATCCCCATCGTGGACTCTTCCACACCATTCCGGGTGTGCTGTTGGTGGCGGGGCTTGTGACGCTCGCCATGGCCATTCCCGGCAAAGTGACGCTGCCACACTTCCATCAGGCAGTTGGCTGGGGTTGGATCATTGGCTTCCTGACAACTTGGGTCAACATGCTGATGGCCATGACCGGTCTCTTCAAATCCTCAGTTAAGGCCATCAAGAAATCCGGACCATTGGGCGACCTTGTGTTTGCGGGTATCTGTTTCTTCGCGACAGCTGCACTGTTCGCAAATTTCACAAAGATGAATCATTTCTACTGGGTTCCCATCAGTCTGGCAGTTGGAATGATTATTCACATTGTTGGAGACATGTTTACGACCTATGGAAATCCCACTTTGTTCCCCATTCCATACAAAGGAAAAATGTGGTGGAGATTCCGTATCCTTCCGATCCACGCGGGAGGTGTCATTGAGAACTGGGTCTTTTTGCCCCTTTTCTCAATCGTCTCGCTTGTGAGTCTTGCATACATAGCGATGAGAGTATTTTGACGTTCGTTAGAAAATACACGAACGCTATTTGGGAGTTACCATGAGTTATCACATCAATAAAAAGAATGAAGTGGATGAATGTCCAGCCAAAAAGAAATGCCGTCTCGGTGGCATTTCTGGCAAGGAAAATCATTATGACACCCGCGAAGAAGCCTTGATGGAAGCAGACAGGCGTAACAACGCGAAGCACGACCCGTTTGTAAAGCTGACCAAACCACGAGCACGGACGCGAGTATCCGCTTCGTCCGACGAGGTCTTCAAGAAGCTTTCTCAAGCTGGCTTCGTTGTCAGCACCATTGACTCTGTGTTGGAGCACAAGTTTTCCTGCTTCGACGCTGAGTCCAGTACGATTGACATACTGGAGGAAGCTACCCCTTCCTCTCTGACAACAGCTCTTGCGGCGGGTAGTGTTCGAGCATTCTGAGTTGATAGAATCCATGTATGGCTAAGAATGACAGCAGTTATAGATGCAGTGAGTGCGGTAGAGAATACAACACAAAAGTGGGATTCTGCTCCACCTGCAAAAAATATGGAACCGTAGAAAAAACAGCTTCTCAAACCGAGTTTGTCGCAGCAAAGAAGGCTGGTACAAAGGCGGGGAGTGCGATTACTCCTACAAAGAAGCCCCGCACCGTCAATCAACTCAATCGAGATCCAATTGTTCGAATTCCAACCGGAATTGGCGAGCTGGATCGCGTGCTTGGTGGCGGTTTTGTGGACTCTGAAGTAGTGTTGCTCGGTGGGCTTCCCGGTTCGGGCAAGTCAACTCTCTCCTTGTCTGTTGCAGAATGTTTTGCGAAGATGGGAAAAAAGGTTCTCTACTCGTCGGGAGAGGAGTCCGAGCAGCAAATTGGGCTGCGCGCCCAGCGTCTCGGAGTAGTGAGTGACAACATCCACATCGTGAACGAAACGAATTTGGAAACACTACTGGGTCACATTGAGCAAGAAGAACCAGATTTCATCATTGTTGACAGTATCCAGACACTTTCCTCCACAGAGATCCCCGGCACTGCTGGAAGCGTCAGCCAGTCCAAGGAAGCTGCCCACGTCCTGACTCGCCTTGCCAAAGAAGATGGCTACATCATGTTGTTGATTTCACAGCTCGTCAAGTCTGGTGACTTCTCTGGTTCCGAGGCTGTACAGCACATTGTGGATGCAACGGTGATGTTTGAAAGTGACAAGGATTCACCGTTGAAGTTTCTTCGTGCAACCAAGAATCGCTTTGGGGCCACGGATGAAATTGGAGTGTTCCAGCATGGCGACCATGGCTTGGAAGAAGTTTCAGACCCTTCCGGAGTGCTGCTCGAGGACAGCGACGCGCCTTTGAGCGGAACTGCAAGAACTTTCATCAGTGAGGGTGTCCGCCAAATTCCTGTAGAGACACAAGCTTTGGTGCTTACCAGCTCATTGAACCAACCACGACGACAGTTCAGCGGAGTTCAGTTCAATCGGGCTCAGATCATTGCAGCAATCTTGGACAAATTTTGCAAAGCGAGACTTTTTGAAAATGACCTTTTCATCTCAACCGTGTCAGGAATGAAGGTTGAAGACCCGCAAGCGGATCTGGCCATTGCTGCAGCAATCCTTTCTTCTGTTCGCAACAAAAGTATCCCCAACGATGTCTTCTTCATTGGGGAACTCAGTCTGACAGGTCGGGTCAGAACAAACTTCATGGTTGAGTCAAAGATTCGTGAAGCCCGAAGGCTGGGTATCAAAACTGTCTACATGTCTCCCACAGGGAGAAAACTACCTACTGGTGGCGATATTCGTATTGTTGAGGTCACATCGGCCTCAGATCTCAGCAAGATAGTCGATTCATTTGGAGAGTAACCATGGGACTTCCGAGAGACTCCGTCAACAAAACCCCACCTGCAAAGGATCTCGAAACGGATCTTCCTGATTTGGATTTGCCGGACATCTCCAAGCCTGAAGTTCTACAGCATAGTGCTGTTCCTGTTCAGGGTAAATCCGGAGGCGCTCATCGAGTTACCCAACAACCAACAACAGCGTCTCCGAAAACGGCTAACCGTCGCAAAAGGCAGCCTCGAGAGCAGTTTACCGACGCGCAGGGTAAGGTATGGGCGATAGATCCCACCACAGGGAAGAAGTATCGCGTCCTTGAGGCAGCTGACCAAGAAGCCGTCAAGGCAGGTGGTAAGGGTGGGTTCGCAACTATGAGCGACATGCGGCGCTACATCGACTATGGCGTAGATGATGAGTTTGACGTTGACGACCTCAACTCAACTGCTGAAATCTTTTTGGGACATCTTCGCGTTCCGCCAGATCCCGAACAGATTCAACGCATTCGTCAAGAACGCGAACAAAGAGCAAAGGTTCAGTCTGAAGAGTATTACAATTATGTAAAGGAAGATGACGCTGCTGACCTTGCTCGGCGCGAGAAAGAAGATGAACAGCTCAACACCCGCATGGGCAAGCTGTTTGGTCGCAAGAAAAAATGACGACCCCAATCTCGTTAGAGAAGTAATGTAACATACGAACGAAAATCGGAGAACGAACCATGGCCGGAAAGAGTAGTGGCGGCGCATCAGGAATGGCCAAGAAGGTCATCTTGATTGTTTTGGGCATTGGAGTTGCCTTGGCCGTGTTGTCCGTTTTTGGTGGAGATCCGCTCGCCTTCGTGGGTTGGGTCTTTGACTGGCTGGCACACGTTGTTGAAGCCATCAAAAACTTCTTCCTCGAAAAGGGATGGTTCTGGCACTTCTTCAAGAAGCCTTGATCCCTCAACTCAATCACGAAACCCAGCCTCCATCGGGCTGGGTTTCGTCGTCTCAGGCGTGGATTTTGGTAGAATAAGACTACCTGAACATGAACATAGCACGTAGGAGAACACAATGGTAGACACGTATTCAAGCAAGCCCTTCATCGCTCTGGACGCTCCTGATGAAAACGGTCAACGCGCAGAGGTGAAGGTTGTCACAGGCTTTGGCGGCATCGAGGAGATTCGTCAGAAGAACGGGCAGAAGTCCGCCAATGTATTTTTCTCCGTGGAGAACACAGACAATCCGGTCAGTGCATGGTGTCACATTGAGACTGAAGTTATGAAGGCGGTTCGGGAGGCTGAAGCGAACAATGAACGGCTTCACTTCCGCATCGAATACAAGCGTCTACCGCATGTGGATCGAAAAATGCCGTGGTCAGAAGTTTCACCGCCGAAGGACATGGCCAAGG
This sequence comes from Amazona festiva, assembly GCA_031763565.1. NCBI lineage: Eukaryota > Metazoa > Chordata > Aves > Psittaciformes > Psittacidae > Amazona > Amazona festiva. Next base: position 13,610 of record JARPRK010171767.1, on the reverse strand, counting down.
CTAAGGAAAACGTTCGTAAAGCCCTTGTCGCCGTCAAAAAGGCAGACTCAGACGAATGGATCATTGACACAGATCACGCCTTGACGAATCTGGAAGAATTTCCTGAGCGAAACTCCTCCGGGCAGTATTCGGCAGTGAACATGAGTGCTGAGCAGCTGCGAGCGCTCAACCCGAACAATACGTCAACGGCTCCGTCCGGCCCTTCAAGCTACAACGGTGGCGGAGAGCCCGGAGACGAGGGATGGCGTGAACCGGCCCCTTACATCACTTGGATCAACCGTCGCGAAAACGAGGTGAACCCCGGATCCAACGCCGTCAGCGCCCCCATCAACATCTTGTTCTTCGTGGCGCAGTATGTCAAGGACAATGGTATTGAGGCCAGTGAAGAAGAGATCAAGGCCGTTTCCAAAATCGTACTTGCCGTATGCAACATGGCTCAGCGCAAGATCTATGGAGATCGACTGGCCGAGGCGGACATGTCCTTCGGATCCCACACCCGCGCACGCGGACTCGTCTTTGAAATCGTTCGAAACTACTGCCCTCTCACCAGCGAGGTCTTCAAGGACGAGAAGGCTCGTAAGGTTTGGGCACAAACTGCCACAGTGCAGTGTTTGAAGATTTGGAAGTGGGGCATCGAGATGGTTCAAAACGCCTGACACCCTTGCAAAACAAGGCTCGAGGATAGTCCTCGAGCCTTGTTTTGCACCAAAAGTTCGTTATTGTCCCAAAATTAAGGCTTCGGTGATATTTCCCTTCATACGAAAGGAGTCACTGGATGAGCCCCGACAAGATGACATTGGTCTTTGTTGTTCCCCGCAAAGAAGTTTTGAGCGCCAACAAACCGGAACAAACATTCGTCAAAGCCAAAAAGGCAAAGGCGCTGAAGGATCGAGCCTTCAAGGAAGGCTTTGAACAGCTTCCGGAAGATTTGAAAGAATCCATCAATGCTCGCAAACTGATCATCGACAGCGAAGAGAACAACAAAATTGTCAAGTCTCGATTGACAAAAAAGATCAAGGCGGCAAATCCAGATCTCGCTCCCAAAGCCATCAAGGACATGGTGGAGGCGGAGTTCGAGAAACAAGGTTTCGTCCTTGAAGCAAAATCCACTGACATTGGTTTCGCACCGGTATTCAACCATTTCAAGATAACCGTCCTTGTCAGTGGACCTACCGCGAGGCGCTTGGATCCACCGAACTACTCGCCCACCACAAAGCATCTGATTGATGGCTTGACGTGGTGTGGATACTGGGAAGACGATGACTGGCACCATCTTGACGAAGTTTCCTTCAAATACGGTGGGGCAAACGACACCAAAGACTGCTTTGTTTTTACGTTTGTAATTGAAGAACTTGAAGAACTTTTGGAGGATGCAGAAAATGGCCGCTAACGCACGGCAAAATCCACAGATTGTCGGCGTGAACATGACCAAGCTGTTCACGCGAGATGCCATCATGTATGCCATCGGTGACATTCGTCTATCTTCGCCCATCTCGCTCAAGAAAGCTTTGTATACACTGTTGTTCCTTGCTATCTGGACCGTGCCGTGGGCCTTTGTGATTGGTTTCAACCACATCAACACATTCACCGCCCTGTGGCTGTTTGGTCCCCCGTTTTTGCTTGCATACCTTTCGACCTCAAACTTCTTTGGTGGCAAAAATCTGATTGACTTCACCACAACACAGATTCAGTATCTCTTCGCACCGCGCGGATGGGAAGACTTGAAGGCTCGTAGCCCCCATTACTCTCCTGCCAAAAACGATTTTGACACCCGTTCCTACTACGTCTCCACCGAAGTACTCATCAGTCGTCGTAATGACTTGAAGAGGCTTCAACAAATGCAAGAAGGGATTGCTTGATGGATTACAACTATTCTCCATGTATGTACATTGGGGACACCATCGAAGGACCGCATCTTCCAGTGCCGTTTGATCCACATTCTTGCGTGTGGAACAACCGTCCGGGTGGAACGGTTATCTTTGGCTCTCCCGGTTCAGGTAAGACATATCTTGCAATGACGCTCGCCGCCATCGCAGCTCTTCTGGGTAAGCGAGTCGTTGTGGTGGACCCCAAGAACGACTTCATCAAACTTCTGTCTCTGCGAAAAGATCTTGGACCTGTTCAGGTTCTCGATCTTTCCAACCAGAAAGGCCGCGCATCCGGCGTTTTGGACCCCTACTTCATGGAGGTTGGCGAAAAGCGCATCGAGTTGGCTACAACCCTTATCGAACTCTTTGTTGGTGGCCTCAATGACGTTCAGCGAGTCATCCTTGACCCCATTCTTCGAGATGTGGAACGTGAGCGAGGTATTCCAAGTTTGACGAAGGTTCAAACAATGCTGGCTCGCCATGAAAGCACTGTTGCTCAAGGTCTGGCGACCCAGCTTGGTGCCATTTCTCGAACCACCTTCGGAAAACTGTGTTTTGCTCCCCACAATACAATGGAACGTCAACCATTGACACTGGGCAAGGGGTTGACCATCATTTCACTGGGCGGTTTGGACATTTCTCCAGAAGCCGAGGCGCACGACACGGGATCCCGTATTGCTTCTGCCATCATGTATCTCATCACATACTTCCTGCACAAAACAATGCTGGAGGATACATCTGGCGTTCCGAAGCTCATCATCATTGACGAGGCTCACAGCGTTATGGCGAGCGAGGCTGGACGACGGAAGATCAAGAGCATCGCATTGCTGGGTCGTTCATTGAACACTGCTTTGATTCTTGTGACACAGAACATCACTCACTTGAACTCCATGGATCTCGAGTCTGCCATCTCCAACAGGTTCGCCTTCCGCACGTCGGCTGATCAGGCTGAAGCCATCATCAAGTCAATGGATCTGCCTGTTGGGCACAGTTACGAAAAGACAATCACCAACCTGAAGACCGGAGAATGCTTGATGAAGGACTCTGTGAACTTCGGCAACCAGAAGGGCCGCGTTGGCGTTGTGAAGATTGTCCAGTGGAACAAGCGTTGGGAGAAGGAGTTCGAAACCAACCCCTACGAGCGTGCCAAGAGACAACGACAAGAGAAGCACGCCCGCGAGCTTCAGCGAACGAGTTCCGAAAGAGATCTCTGACAACCAAACTGATTTGGTAGAATACCCGATGTGCCAGAATACACAAGCACATCGGGTATTCTGTGCCAACACAAGCTGCACTACCACAAAACACTCGTAGACTCGACACCGTGACAGCTTCGGTGATATATCGGGCTCTACGGAAGAGAACAGGACCAACCATGTCAAATGACAGTATCGGAACCGTTCGCCCCAAGGTTATTCTTGTGGGTGATGGTCGACTTCAAGAACCTTTGAAGAAGATTCGTCCAGATTGGGATTTTTTGCCCAATGTCAACACGACGCAAGAGTTCGTTGAGGGGCTGAACGACCAAAGCATCACAGACGACATTCAGGTCGTTTTGTTTGTGGATACTTTGTTCCGCCACAACAACGATGACTTCCAGCGCACTGTTGCAAGGATGGCTCCCTTTGCAATGGTTTGTGTCATCAACTACCGGACAGAACTTCGAGAAACAATTGAAGCCGCAATCAAAGATGCTGCGACCCAATATGGCAACGACTCGGCTCCTGTCTATTTCTTCTCTCCCAAAGGCGTCAAGCGAGCCCTTCAAGAATCGGTCAGCAACTATCTTTCAAACACCCAACACGACAGCGAAGCCGCTGCGGTGCTGGCTGCATCTCTTGGCTATGATTCAGATTCAAGCGTAACACCGGCCAAGGAGACACCTCCGGCCAAACCCGCTCGTGGCAAAATCATTGCCACCACTTCTTCAAAGGGTGGTTCTGGCAAGTCAACTGTCTGTGTGGAGATGGGCACTTACATCGCTCATGCTTCCGCTGCTGCGGTGCGGGAAGGACTTGAAACCGAACAGCTCAAGGTTTTGATTCTTGATCTGGATGTTCAGGACAGCCAGCTTGGTTACATGGTTGGGGCAAGCCATCCTACCATTGTGAGCATTCACCAATCTGGAGTCAGCTCAGAGTCCATCGCCGCCAATGTGATTCATTCAGATGCATTGATGTGTGATGTTCTCCTTGCCCCGAATCAACCGTGGCTCAGCTCTCACATCGAGCCGGAGTTCTACCGGGAGCTACTTGAAAAACTTCGTGAAGATTACGATTACATCATGGTCGACACTTCCGTGCAGTATGTCTCTTCACCGTTGTTGAAGGAGATTGTCTATCCCATGGCGGACAACATCATCTTCGTCACTGACATGGTGGTGAACTCGGTGTTTTCCATGACTCGTTGGATTCAACAGGTGTCAAAGCCGGTTGCAGAAGGCGGAGCCGGAGTGGATCGCGGCAGAATTGGTGTGGTCATCAACAAGTTCATGCAAGAAGTGGACATGCCCAATGACACCATCAAGCAGTCTGCCGTGGATGTCAAAATCTTGGCTGTCATCCCGTTGGTCCCTCGTATGATCACGATAGCGACCAACACTCAGCACATGGAGTCGGCGCTTCGTCACCCCGAGGTTTTCAACGCCATCAGTCGTCTCGGCAAGGCCGTCGTTCGTCAGTCTGGATACCGACTGAGCGACAACCTGTTCTGAGATCAAGAGCAACAGGCCGTGAGTCTCCCAGTGGTAGGGGAACTCACGGCCTGTTTTTGTGCAACACGCCTTACGTCACAGGTTGGAGAAGAACCTGTCAACAAGGTCAATCAACAAGGTTCAGAAAGTTGACAAAGATACAACAAAAGGGTATAATTATGGACATGACTACGACACGCGAAGACATTGTGAATCTGATTGACGAGCTTTCTGCTGCGTCCACTTCCTACTACCAAGAGATGACCGACTCGCCGTTGAGCGATGAAGAGTATGACGCAAAAACCCAGTTCCTCGAGGCCAACAGCACCAATCCCGAGTTTGCAGACCTTTTTACTGAGGGTTCGCGAGGATGGGCACTACTGGACAATGAAGTCTCTCTGGGCAGCGATCTGGAAAATGTTGTCGCTGACAAGATCGTTGTCCATGACAAGCCGATGATGTCCTTGGAAAAGGCCAAGTCCGAAGAGGCGCTGGTGCGGTTCACCAAGCGACTCGAGGCGGCGGGTTCCAAAGGTTTTCGCCTACAGGCCAAGCTTGATGGATTCGCATTGAGTGGTGTTTATCGCGACGGAAAGCTCGTTGTGCTCTCCACTCGTGGAACTGGCAATGAAGGCGAGGATGTCACCTATCTTGTCAAGGATTCACTCGCCACAATTGTGGGACTTCCTTCAACAGTTTCGTCAATGGATGAAGTTGAGATTCGTGGAGAGCTTTTCTTCACCGACGAGCAGTTCAGCGAGGCCAGCGCAGCTCGTGTCGCGGCTGGTGGAGAAGAATACAAGAAGGCACGCAACGCGGTGGTCGGTCTGATGAAGCAGGCGAAGCTGGGTCTTACCTTCCCTGTCTCCTTCACCTTTGCCGCCTACTCTGCGCTCAAGAACGGTGAGTATGTCGATCTTGACGAAGTGGAGACCTTTGCCGACATCGTCTCTGTGGACAAGTTGACTGCGGAGCAGGTCACGTATACACAGCTTGAGAACTTTGCTGACTTTGAAGAGTTCATGGACGCTGTCCACTCCTTCGGGGAAGAGCGCGAAAACTTCTCCATTCCGACTGACGGGGTGGTCATCAAGCCGGTGAATGAGGCTGAGATGATGGTGAAGATGGGTTCCACCTCTCATCACCCCTCTTCGCAAATTGCCTACAAATATCCCGACATCACCGTTGAGGCTGTCATCTTGGGCATTGACGTGACTGTTGGCAAAACCGGAAAGCTCACTCCCCGAGCCCATATCACCCCAGCAGTGTTCCCCGGTGCAGTCCTGCGTTACGCGACGTTGAACAACTTTGCCCACCTGTATGAAAATCAGTTCATGGTGGGTTCAAAGGTGCTGGTATACCGTGCCAATGACGTGATTCCGAAACTCCGCTGCGTCATTCAGAACCCGCAAGACGGTAAAATGATGCCGGTTCCCACTGTCTGTCCTTCGTGTAACACCGAGCTGGAGTGGGAACGCGGTGGAGAGTGGCCTCCGCGAACCTTGACCTGCGTCAATGACGAATGTCCTTCTCGTGACTTCTTTGCGCTCACGAACGCCGTTGGCAAGAAGGTTCTCGACATCGACGGAATGGGCGAGAGTGTTTTGACGCAGCTGAACGCCATGGGGTTGGTGAACACTTTGGACGATCTTTACCGTCTGGACAAGGAAACTTTGTCAAGTTTGACACTTGGCAAGGACGTTGACGGCAAGAGTGCTCGAAAGTTGGGAGACTCGATGGCTCAAAGGATTGTGGAGCATCTTGACGCCTCCAAGTCTCTGCCCCTGTATCGTCAGATTGTGGCCCTGAACATCACTGGTATGGGTTTGAACACCGCACGGCGTCTGGTGGCCCACTATGGCTCTCTGGAGGCTATTCAGGCGGCAGATGTCAACGACATGGCGCTTGTGGAGAAGATGGGTCAGGCTCGAGCCGAGAAGATTGTGCGTGGTTTTGAAGTCCGCAAGCCGTTGATTGAGCGACTGAAGGCCCTCGGCTTTGAGTTTCCGCCCGTTGCCCCCGTCCAGAACGATGACGATGTTGATGAAACTTCACACAGCGCCGTTGCTGGACTGTCCTTCAGTATCAGTGGTCCGGTCCCGACCCCCTTCGCGAACCGGGATGCTTGGATTGACTGGTTGACCCAGAACGGCGGTTCATTCGACTCGTCTCCCAAGGCAACCACTTCATTCATGGTTGCTGACTCGAATGGCAGTAGCTCCAAGGTGAAGGCAGCTCACAAGCACAATGTGGCATTCATCACCGCCGACGAGTTCACTGAGAAGTTTGTCAACTGACTCAACTTTACAAAGATGTGCCGTGATTGAAAAACACCCCCGACCCTGAATGGTCGGGGGTGTTTTTGTCATGTCGTGTCAATGGTGTGTTTCAATGTATCGCTTGGCGTCAAGAGCAGCCTGACATCCACTACCAGCGGCGGTGATCGCCTGTCGGTAGATGGTGTCCACCAGATCCCCAGCGGCGAAGACACCGGGAAGCAGATCCCCGTCCGCCTTCCAGCACTGGGTTAGTCGTGGGAGCCCCTGTACGGCCTCTGGACGGCATAGAACGTATCCGGCTGAGTCCAGTTCAACCTTGTCCTTCACAAGCCCGCTACGGGGCGTGTGGCCGATTGCAACAAAGGCCCCATCAACCTTGACAAAACTTCCGTCTGTCATTCGAACACCTTCCAGCTGGTCCATTCCCGTGAACTCTGCGGGGACGGCGTTCCAGAGAATGGTGATGTTGTCATGTTCAAGAACGCGGCGAGCCATGGCATGGGAGGCACGAAGTTGGTCACGACGGACAATCATGGTGACGTGGGAGGCGATCTCGGCCAGATAGATGGCCTCTTCACAGGCGGAGTCACCCCCACCAATCACGGCTACCGGCTTGTTTGTGTAGAAGAACCCGTCACAGGTGGCGCAGGTGCTCACACCGTTTCCGGTCAACAGCTCTTCACCGGGGATCTCGAGGTGACGATGCTGAGCGCCCATGGCGAGAATCACCGCCTTTGCCTCGATCTCCTGTTCAGGTGTCACAACTCTTTTGACAACTTCTTCAAGGTCAACATTGATGACATCTTCGTAGACAACCTCGGCTCCAAGCCGTTCAGCCTGAGACTGCATCGCGTCCATGAGGTCTGGCCCGTCAACGCCGTCCGCGAAACCGGGATAGTTCTCCACCAGTGTTGTTGTCATCAAGGCTCCACCCGTGTCCAGCTCTCCGGCGATGACAAGGGTGTCCAGTCCGGCACGAACACCGTAGATGGCTGCGGACCAACCTGCCGGTCCAGAGCCAATGATTACAAGGTCTTTCACGATTGTTTCCTTTGTGAGTGTGGAGTGTTCATTGTATCAAAGTTGACACAGTTCTGTCAGCTGTCCAGTTCGGCCACGATGCGGTCGAATGTTCGTGGATGCTCAGCGTTGTTGCGCGCCTCCCGAAGCGTGCATCTGCCATTCTTGTAGGCGAAGAACAGCTCGTGCTCCATGGTGATCTGGTTCGCATACTGGTAGGCACGCAACCCCTCCACATCACCGTTTTCCACAAGTGAGGCAACTTCTTCATTGAACTCGAGAACCTCTCGAACAGCCCATTGGGAGCGTCCATCAGGGGTGGTGACGAGCAGTTGGTTGACGAAACCTTTTGCTGTTTCAGCAACTTGGGACAGAATTGAAGCCTGTTCCTCGCCTTCAAAAAGTTGTTTGATCTGGTTCAAGGTTGTGGCGCATGAGTTGGTGTGCATGGTGGAGACAGCCAAGTGACCAGATCGAGCGGCACGCAGCAGCTCCTTCACTTCACCTTTGTCTCGAACTTCACCGACAAGAATCAAGTTGGGGTTCTCACGAAGGGCTGCTTTGATTCCCGCCGAGAAGCCCTTCACATCGGGACCAACTTCTCGTTGACTGATAAGACCGCTCATGGACTCGTCCACAGGGTAGACAAACTCGATGGGGTCTTCGATGGTGCAGATCTTGTATGACTGTGATCGACCGAAGTTGTTGATCAATGATGCCAGTGTGGTGGACTTTCCCACGCCGGTGGGACCGTTCACCAGCACCAGTCCACGCGGGTTGGAGAACCAGTCAATGACGGTTTCCGGAGCGTGGATTCTCTCTGATGTTGGATCCGGTACGGTGTCGGAGATGGTGCGGAACACATAGTACAGTCCGCCGAGTGACTGACCCACCTTGAGACGGAAACGCCTTCCGGGGTGACGTGGGTAGTCAAGCGGAATGGAGTAGGAGGTGTCCAAGTCGAGTTTCTGGTTGAACTCTGTTCCGCGAGCGAAGGTTGCCACCTTTTCAATGAGTTTGTTGGACTGGTAGGAGTCCAGCACAGGATAGCGCCCTTTTTCGGTGTGAACAATTTTGCCCAACAGTGTGAACGAGACGTTTCTGCCGGAGTAGAGATGCACGTCGGATGCGCCAAGATCGATTGCGTCAGCCAAGATTTCATTCAGATCGTAGTCACTGAGCGCGTCGGCGTCAATGGCGTCGGCTTCGTCATCTTCTGGATCCACATCATCGGTGTAGGGGTTCTCCGTGGGGATGTCTTCATTCGCCACAAGGTTTCTGATGAACTCATCGGGGGCGACATACAGTGACGAGTCCGCGATGTCGGTCTCCATCACGTTGTCAATCTCGTCCATGTCCAGTGACTTTTCCAAGTCAGGAAGTTCGGCGTTGTTGGGGTTCACGTCCAGTTCGCTCAGGTCTTCATCAAAGGAGATTCGATTGGAGGGGAAGACAGGCTCGGTTTCCAGTAGGGTGAGGTCGTCAAAGTTTTCCGGCTCCCTGTAGGTGGGGTCGAACGTCTCTTCGGTCATTCCGGTGGGGAAGTTGTGATCGATGTCGGGGAGATCGAGGTCATCTTCTGCGTCGTATGGAGAGTTGTCGTGGGATCCTTTGTCCACGATGTTTGCAGCTTCGTCAAGATTGTGACTGTCAAGCGGAGTGTCTTCGTCTGGTTGGTTGGAGTGCCACGCGAAGCGTGATGGTGCAGGTGTTCCATAACTGTTTGAAGTTGAAGAAGGCACAGCGGGGGTTGCGTCGAGGGGTAGATCCAGATCGTGGGTGTCGGAGTCCAGCGCCTCCGTGTCGTTCAAAGAGGGTAGATCGAAGTCGTCAAGATTGTCGTCAAAGTTGTTGTTCATAGTTTCCAAATATCCTTTCCGTTGTTGTATCCGTCACGAGTGATGATCGGCACGACTCCTATGCGTCCTTTTTGGTAGAGCCCGGTGGCGTGGGCCTCTTTCAAGACTGCGTTTCCAATCTCATTGTTTGCCACTACCCAGACGACTTTGCTGTAAAGGTTGTGCTCGTCTTCCAAGTAGTTTGTCAGGGTTTCGTTGTATGCTGCGCTGTCTTTCTTGTTGCGTTCAATTTCAACCGCGATGCTTCGTGGAGTGCCATCTTTTGCTCGGGGGCGGGGAACCACGAGGTCGGGTGCGTGGTAGAGTTTCTTGCTGAGCTTGGGCCACAGCATCCACATGTATTCGTTTCCGGGGGTGAACTCTGGGCTGTGTCGCCCGGATGAAACTCCACCGTCCTTGTTCCACAGTGTGAACTCCGACGAGATGGTGGCCACGATGTTGGACTTGTATCCACCAGATGGATTGAAGTTGGTGATGCTGTGGAAGGATGATTGAATCTCGTTTTCACTGATGAGTTGTTCTCCACGAACTGTTCTACCAAGCACGTCACGGCGGTTGTTCAACGGCCAGTTGGACAGGTTCAACACATTGACTCCGCCTCCCCACAGGTTTGCCGCCACGTAGGTGACGATGGTTTGGTGGGGGAGCATGGCATATGAAACGTCCTGTGACGAGATGAGATCATAGGAGTAACCAAACTGGTCCAACCCTACACGGGTGAGCGAATACACCTTCGACTCGTCCCAGAGCGGGTGTGATTTGACCAGTCCAAGTTTTTCAAGTTTTGAGATGTGTCGCTTCATGGTGGCCGGTGTCCACCCGAACATGTGGCGCATGGAGTTCGCGGGAGCCCAGCGGAACTTGCCCAAGAACTCAAGGATCTGGTAGTCGTTGCCGCTGACTCGTGCCTCTTCAATCAGTTTGTTGCGGCTTGACACAGTTTTTGCAGCTTCGATGAGTGATTGGTTCTTGACGGCGCGGCGTCCGTATTTCACTGACGATCCGGGGTTGATCTCGACAAGTTCCAACGGTATGCCGGAGGCCCGTGTGGAGCTGATGGCGGAGTAGAACTCCTTCTCGGAGCTGCTGATCTTCGCCTTCTTGCTGGTGTCGGGTTCTGGTTTGCGAGCCTTCCACGGATAGTAGATCTCCTCGTCCACGGCGCTGAGAACATCCGATGCGTAGTTCTGTTTGATGGTGGAGGCGTCGAAGGAGCGGTGTGTTCTGGCAGCTTCGACAAGTTTTGCAAACCTGTCCGGGTTGGCCTTCAGCCTGTTGTCAGGGATGAACTCACCTACTTCGTTGACAAGCATCTCAACCGGTCCCTTGTCCTTGACGGTGCCGTTGCGGGTTTTTGTCTTGTCTCCATAGTGGGCTGGTGTTCCGGGCTTGGCGACCTCTTTGGTGTTCTCGCGGCGTTTCTTCTCGGTGCTTCGGGCCAGCTCGGCGGGGTCGGGATCCTTGACGATGGATTGTCTTCCCTGCACTGGGCCATTGGGCAGAACGGTGTCCGGCGACGCGGTGGGAACTGGTCGTGGGGAAGGGTTGAAGACAGGGATGTTCTGGTCAAGGGTTTCGTCAACTGAAGCGTCAACAGATGTTGAGTCACTGACAAGATTGGGGTTGATCGGACCCTTGGCAGCGGAGTTGGATGCAGGATTGGACGCAGGATTGGGACGGTTTGACGAAGTGTTTGAAGTATTGCTGGCAGTTGTGGAGTGGTTTGGCGACACCTGTTGAGGGCGTGTGCCAGTGTGTTCACGGGTGGGTTGTGAGACTGGATTGGTGGGATGTGAAGTGTTTGTGGAGGTGTTTCCAGAGAGGGTTCCCGATGTGGTTTTGGCGGTGGGGGAAGAGTGTCCAGTCGTGGATGAGGAGGGCAGATTCGGGTTGACCGGTGGTCTGGGTGTGTTGCTGGAAGTGGTGTTGGCCACGGAGGCAGCAGGGGTGTTTGACGTGGATGCAGCAACCTCGGTGGAGGTGGTTGAAGTGTTGCCACGGGGTGCGTTCTGGTTGCGCGGAGTATTCTGGTTGCCGGGCAGGTTGGGATTCACCGGAGCAGAGTGTGAAGGTGTGACAAGGTTGGGGTTGACCGGTGCCGCGTGATGGGGTTGTCCAGCACTGTTTCCAGCATTGTTCAAGTTCGGGTTTCGAACAGAGTTTGTGGCGGTGTTGACAACTCTCGGGCCTGTGTTGACTGTGTTTGAACCACTGTTTGAAACACTGTTTGAACTTGTGTTCGAATGGCTGTTTGACGGGGGAAGGTTCGGGTTGACCGGAGTAGGGTGCGTGGTGGAGACACGCGGGGAAGAAGTGTTCGGGACGTTTTGAACAGGGTTGGAAGAAGTTGTGTCACGTTGTGATGGGTTCGCGACACCTGTCGAAGTGGAGGTGTTGGACACGCCGGGCGAGATGGTGTGTGTCGCGGTGTTGGGTCTCGAGTTTGTCCCTGTGTTGACTCCACCTTGAGGTCCACCATTGTTTCCAGTGGCGGATTCTCCATGGGCTCCACGTTGTGTTCCACTGTTCGATGCAGCGTTGAGTCCACTGTTCGATGCAGTGTTCGATCCATTGTTCGAAATGTTGGATGAAGCTGTTCGAGAAGGTGTGTCAACTCTGTTCGAAGAGTGTGTTGACGGGGTTGTGGATGAGTGCGCAGAACTATCCACAGATGTGTTTCCGGGTGTGACAAGGGGGGATGAAGAGTTGTTCACAGGTGTGTGAAAGTTGTCAACAGCTTCATCCACAGGGTCATCATCGAACAGGTCTTCGAATGCGTCAGAAAGTGCCATTATTTCCTGCCTTTTGGTCGGTATGGTCGAATATCACTGTTTTTGCGAAATGTCGTGTTTTTGCTAAGTAAAAGTATGGACTTCCATACTTTGAAGCGTTTTTATTTTGTAACTCAAATCCGTCCACGTCGCCCTCCCGTCCCAACCACACACGCAGACAAAAGCTTCAACTGCCATAAGGAGTGTGTGGCTGTGACGCCCCGCTCAAACTGTCTCCACCCTGTGTGTCATGCCAGCAGGATCATCTCAGGGTGTCTTCACTCCTACGTCGCTCATCCACCCTTCGATGATCGCTGGCGCACACCATGGGAGTGGACAAAGTTTGAGCGGTCTGGCGGGGGCAACCCCGGCTGCTTGAAGGGACTCAGGGATGCTTGCTCCTACGTCGCTCGCATCCGAGTCCCGCAGCCGGTGTCACCCCCGCGCGCAGTGAAGCTGTGGGACAGTGGTGTGAGGCGGTGCCAACACAGGAGGATGGAGGTGGTTGGGGAAGAGCATCACCGGGAGTTGATGAAGCTTCACACAAGGACTGGATGAAGGTTGGGACAGTTGGATACAGGTTGGTCAAGCTTCACGAAACAGTCGATGGAGGGGAGGGGAGCTTCACTGGTGGGTCAGCAGAAGAGGTGAGGGTTGGGGCGGATCAACTCTCATCGCAGGGCTTCACTGGGGTGGAGCTTCAATCGCGCATGGCGGAGCCGGTGAGGGTTGAGGCGGATCAACTCGGAAGGGGAGGGCGGAGCGGAGCGGAGCCGGGTTGAGAAAGGTGCGTGAAGTTGGATGAAGGTCGAGGGCGGAGGGGCGAGAGATGAGGCGGATCAACTCACATCGCAGGGCTTCACTGGAGTGGAGCTTCAATCGCGCATGGCGGAGACAGAAGGGAGGGGAGGGGAGAGTGCGGGGAGCTTCACTCAAGGTTCGTGAAGTTGGATGAAGTGGCGTGCAGGCGGGAAGATGGGTAGGTGGAAAAGCAGAGAAAGGCAGGGGGCATGGTCGTGGCCCCAGTGAAGTGGCTGAAGGCATGACAACGCGGAAGGCATGGTCAGAAGGCACGGCAGATGGAAGGGCTGGCAGGTCAGAAGGTTGGCAGGTGAGAGGGG
>JARPRK010171755.1:0-11490 GCA_031763565.1 Amazona festiva | reverse complement strand
TTCGACTCGGTGCGCTTGATCGTCGAGCCCGCCCAGTAGATGCCGTCGTGACCGATATGGCCCTTCTCGACGCCATCGAGGTAGTAGGTGATCGCATCCGGGGTCACGGCCACGCCATAGCGGTGCCACTGGGTCAGGTCATCGCCCGACCAGTCGCCCACATTGCCCTGCACCGGGCCCTGATAGCCCTGTACGGCGCTCGAGTCGTGCCAGACGTGCCAGCCCGACGACCACGACGAGAGCGTGCCGAACGCCTCCATCACGTCCAGCTCGGCCTCCTGGTAGCCGTCGCTGCGCTGCTTGGCGTTGTACAGCCACAGCGCCGGGAACGCGCCCCGGAAGCTCGACATCTTCACCCGGAACTCGAGGTAGAACGAGCTCGGCAGCTGGTAGGCCGCGGCGTTGAGCGCGATCATGTTCGACACCCACGTCACCGACGAGTCGATGCCCGACACGCTGCCTGCGGTGATGCGCTTGGCCGTGATGACCAGCCCATCGGCGTCCGTCGACAGGGTCTGGATGCCGCCCGGGGTCGAGGTGCCGGCGTTCCAGTTCGAGCCCGACGAGTCGTGGAAGCCGGTGTCGTTCATCTCGTAGGGCGGCGTCCACATCGCACCCGAGGTCTGCCCGCCGAAAGACAGGCTGGTGAACTGGTCGGCGAACAGCAGCTTCGGGGCGCTGGCGGTCGCGGTGCCAGTGCTGGTGGTGGCTGGCAGCGCGATGGTGCCGTTGCTGGCCGTGTAGGTCTGCCCGCCCATCGTGATCGACTGGGCGGCACCAGCGGCGGCGGTCTGGGCCTGCTGGGCTGCGGCCTGAGCTGCAGTCGCGGCGGTCTTGGCGGTCGTCGCATCAGTCGAGGCGGTGACCGCTCGCTGGTTGGCGTTGTTGGCCAGGTTCGTTGCCGCGTTGGTGTCGGTGCGAAGAGATTTCAGCGCGTTGTTGTGCGCCACGACGACCTGGTCGATGGTCTGCTGGGTCGCCATGCTCACGCACCAATCGGCAGGCCACCGAGCGGCACGGCCGGCTCGGGCTCGGCACTCGCCTCGGGGAGAGAGTCGTCGTCAGCCGGCATGGTCGGCACGCTGCTGTCGGTGATGGTCGGCGGCGTGGCATCCACAGGCACGGCCGGGGCAGGCGTCGGAGCGGCGGCGGTCGACTGGTCGATGCTCGGCTGCTGAGCCTGCGCTTCGTGAGCCTGTGACGAAGCGGCGTTCGGCACCGCGTAGGCGGCGAGACCCACGGTCAGCAGCGTGGCCACGGCAGTCAGCCAGTCCGCCTCGTGCAGCATGCCTCCGTTGTCGTTGAGCGCCTTGGCAAGAACGCCGACACCAGCGCCCAGGCCGGCGACAATGGCCTTCGAGTAGTTTCCGATGCTCATGTCTGGCTCCTTGTGTCAGGCGACGGGGGTGAAGGTGTTGCGCCACTTGGCGAGGCGGGCGAAGGTCTGCGCGTCGAGCAGGCCAGTGATCCCGGCACCCGTGCGCTTCATCGCACGCTGGTAGGCGGCGATGGCGGCCTGCGTCTGCGGACCCCACTCGCCATCAAGGGCGCCGGCGTACAGGCCCTGCGCGCGCAGCTGCTGCTGCAGCAGGCGCAGGTTGCCCGACACCTTGCCGCTGTTGATCCCGGCCACGGTGACCTTGAAGCTGATCTGCGGCGGGGTGATGGTGGCGACCGAAGCAGCGCGGGTAGTCGCGGTCGGCTTCGCGCTCGCGGCGGCCGAGGCCTTGGTGGCGATCTTGAGGATCCCCGCGTTCTGCAGGGCGGGGATCAGGGTGCGCATGTCGATCCAGCCGCGCAGGAAGCTGTTGGCCGGGCGGTAGCGGATGTACTGGCCGCCGCCATTGGTCTGGCTGCCGACCGAGCCCTGCGGGATCGTGTTGCCCTCGATGGCGCGGTAGCCGTGGTAGGAGCCGCTCGTCGGGGCCGACATGCCGATGTGGGTGGCGATGTCGCCCGAGCCGTACAACGTGCCGTCACCGGGGTGCTGGTCGTAGTTGCTGCCACGCGGACGCCACGCGCCGTGCTGACGGGCGAGGCTCTCGAGGTAGGGGCAGTAGTACGGGTTTTCGATCACGGTGCGCAGGTCGACACCCTGCCGCGCCCACGAATCGACGAACGACGCCGCGCACCACGGGTTGCCCTGCCAGCTGGGCTTCATGTCGGCCCAGGCGAAGATGATGTTCGAGCCGGGGGGCTGCTCGGTCCAGCCCACCCGCGACTCGGCGAACGCGACGGCATTGCGGCCGAGCTGGGCGATGCTAGTGCCCTGATTCACGGCGGGGGCGGACACGAGGCCCAGCGGGGTGCTGGCGAGTGTGGCGGCGATGTGCGCCTCGGGCTGGAAATCAGCCGCGGGCAGCTCGTGGCCGGCCGCATCCTTCTCGCCCTCGTTCTGGGCGTGCCACAGCAGCTTCAGGTTGTCGTCGGTCAGTGCAGTCATGTGCCCTCCCGGGGCATGAAAAAACCGCCCGGAGGCGGTTGATGGTTTGGGGGATCAGGGGAGCAGGTATCGACTCGCGCCACTCGGGGGTTCGGCGTGCACACGATGGTCGTCCCAGCGGGCCAGCAGGTCGCGGACCCAGTCGCTCAGTGAGTGCCAGGTGGAGCGCGCCTGCTCGAGGTCTGCCTGCGCCTTGTCGCGCGCTGCGTCAGCCTTCTCGCGTGCTGCACGCTCGGTGGCGACCTCCACGCGCAACTCCTTCACCTCGGCGCGCACCGATTCAAGGTCGCGCTTGAGGCTGTCGATGAACTGGCCGGCGTAGTTCTCGACCGCAGCGTTGATCTGCTGGTCGGACTGCACGACGGCGGCATCCTCGCGCACCTGCGTGGCGGTCAGCTTGGGGTCACGACTCTTGCCCAGCGCCTTCCATCCGGCGAACACCACGCTGATGCCGCCGCCGATGAACAGCCAGCCAGAGAAGTCCTTCAGGATGTCCTGCCACCATGTCATCCCAGACCTCGATCCCGAATCGCCTGAGCCCGTTCGGCCTGCTCGCGCTTTGCGCGTGTGGACTGGAAGCTGGACAGCAGGCGCAGGATCGCGGCCACGACCCACGGGACCGAGAAAACCACTCCACCGACATAGATCCCGAAGGGCTGAGTGAGGGCGGCGATCGCATACTCAGTCCATGCGATCGCGAAGGCCAGCAGTCCGGCGCGCTTGAGCCACCAGCGCATCTCGAGGTTCTCGAACCAGATGAGGATCGTGGAGCTCCACAGCAGGCCGCCTGCGATCCACAGAACAGCCATCGGCAGACCCCATTCCAGGGGCGCGCGATCCAGAACCGGCCCGAAGAAGAAGTTGTCGTCGGGCCGTGGCGGGTAGGCGAACAGATCGACGAGCACCATCACGCCATAGGCGATGGAGATCGTGCAGGATGCCAGCTCGGCGGGCCGGTTTCGGGTCCGGTCGCGCAGACTGCGCGGCCACGGGACTGTGGGCCGCTGGAACCAGCGCATCAGATGCCCTGCAGATCGGCGTCCGTCAGGCTCGACATGGCGGCACCCGAGATGTCGATCCCCAGCGCGGCGAGTGCGTCGCCCTGAGTCTTGGACTGCACCAGCTGGACGCCAACGGATCCCGCATTCGAGATGTCCGTGGCCGAAGGCTTCCAGTCGCCCGCCTTGGCGGTGGATGACGACGTCCCGAGAGTGACGGCTCCAATGGCGTCGCGCGCCTGTTGCGCGGTGGCGCCGGCTGCGACGACGGAGGGCTTGTTCTGCACCGTCGTCCAGTCGACCGTGCTGACCACGCCGTTTGTTTCGATGGCCGTGAGTCGGTCACTGATGGGCCCGGCGATGTTGGTCACCTGGTCGACGGCCTGGGCGGCGGCAGCCTTGGCGTCCGCAGCATCTGCTCGCAGCTGCACGTTGTCGGCATTCGCTTCCTGCACTTCGGTGGCGACCGAAAGCACCGACCACGATCCAGCACTCAGGCTGAGCGTCTTGAAGTCCGAAAGGAAGGTTGGATAGCCGGACATGCTGGTGGTGATGAGGGTCGTGGGGAGGCCGGAATCCGCATCGTAGGGCTGTGCGGCAGTGCCGTCGTTCGGATCGCCGTCAGCCACGACGAGGGCGGTGATGGTCGCATTTCGCATCAGCTGCCCCTGGCCGTCGACTGCGAATCCCGAGTTGTGGTGGTATTTGGCTGCCATCAGTAGGTCTCCCGCCAGTTGATGTCGAGGACATATCCGCCCTTGTGGAACAGAGTGAAGTTGGCTGCACCGGATGTCTCGTTGACCAGGAACGTGCGCACCCACGCAGCGCGACCTGCGGGAAGGTCATAGGTGGCCGAGAGGTGGACGGTCTGCTTGGTGGCCGTCGTCGCGTAGTTCTCCATGCTCGCAACATTGAGCACTGTCGCGGGGATTACCTCGTCTGGATCGCTGGCGTCGAGGCCAAGGTAGGCGGTCCAACTCGCGCCATTGCCGCCAAGGGTTCCAGAAGCGGTGGCCCGAATGTCCAGTCGTCGAGCAAAGTCGGCCGCCGGGAGGGAGATCTTTCCC
The DNA here is from genome assembly GCA_031763565.1 of Amazona festiva. Classification (NCBI taxonomy): domain Eukaryota; kingdom Metazoa; phylum Chordata; class Aves; order Psittaciformes; family Psittacidae; genus Amazona; species Amazona festiva. The sequence continues at coordinate 6,982 of JARPRK010171755.1, read as the reverse complement.
TGTGTGAAGTTTCGCGCCCACTTGCCCACGACGGTGGAAGGGGCGCTGATCCGCGATACCCCAGTGCGGTCGCCGATGCGCTTCCATGCGGAAGATCCAGCAGAGTCCACTCGAGCCAGCGCGACACCATCCGGGGTGACCATGATGTCGCCCACGTTGATGATGTCGGCGGCGGCGAGCGGGTCCGTCACGCAGTAGACGCCGCCACCGTAGGCCCGCAGGGCGGTGATCGACTGGATTCCCGTGGTGCCCACGGTCACGGCGGCGACGTACTGGTGATCCTCCACGCCGGGGTTGGTGACCATGCCGCTGGGGCGCTTCAACGTAGGCGATCCAGTCAGGTGGACGAACTCGCGCACGCCCTCGGTGGTCCCGTTCCACTTTCGATGCAGTGTCAGGAAGTCCACTCGTGTGCCCGTGGTGGTCGGCTTGACGTCGGTGATGGTGATTGATGCGTCGGAGGTGATGCTGACACCCCACGCGACGGCGGTTCCCGCGCTGACGCTGTAGCTGGTTGCGCTGTTGACGGTCGCCGAGAAGTCGCGTGGCGACTTGAATGCGCTGGCGACGCCCAGGGCGGGGGCGATGTCACTGGCCCACTTGGACTCGGGCATTCCGCCGCGATATCCGACTCCGGTGATTGCCATGGAGTCTCCTCACTGTCGGGTCTGTAGCTGGCGGACTTTCTGCCGAAGGTCGCGGATGGCGATGGCGCGGTTCCTGTCGGGGTCTCCGAGGACGTCGCCGATCGAAGGGGCAACCTTGAGTCCATCCACCGTCCAGTCGATCTGGCACTCAGTGAGCACGTCGGTGTAGGTGTCCGCCGGCAGCTCCTGTGCGGGGTTCGCAGGATCTCGTCCACCCGGGATCTCGATCGTCACCAGGTCACCCACGCGCACACCATCGGTGCCGTAGCGGAAGATGCCACGCTCGGCGAGGGTCACCGACAGGCCAGTCTTGGCCGCGTGGTCGGTGAGCGTCTGCTGCATGCGGGCGTCCATGGCGGCGGCGACCTTGGCGGTCGTGTTCATCAGCGTGCTCGACTCGTCGACCTGCAGGTCTCGCATGTCAACGGCGATCTCGTCGCGCCATGCCTGCGTCTTCTCGAGGGCCGCGTCGGACATGCTGCGGAACTCACGGTTCGTCATCTCACCCGCACCAAGGCCCACGACCGTTGTGGCGGTTGCGCGCTGGTGAGTGATCTTCCAGTCGACCAGCGTGCCCGCCCGCTCACTGAGCGCCGGCGAGAAGATGCGCGGGGAGTAGCAATCGAGCAGGAGCCGACCGTTGTCCTGGCGGGTGAGACTGACTCCGAGCTGCCCGAAGCTGGAGCTGGCGAGGTCGAGGATGGTGTCCATGCGCGCCTGCAGGCTGACGGTCGGCCCGCGACCGAGGTCGGGGGCGATGTCGATGTAGCCGAAGCGACCTGCATTCGCCTTCACGTAGGCCTTGAGCACCGACTCGATCGGCCCAGAGCGTCGGTCGTAACTGTTGCCCTGCGAGTCGACCGCACTGGCGGGCTGCGGATAGGCGAGGATTGTGCGCAGCTGATCGAAGTCGCCGGTGACCGTGGCGGTCAGGACCGACTTGCCAGAGGTGCCGGCGTACTCGAAGTCGAAGCGGCCCGTGATCTCTTCGCCGCCGCGCCTGATGCGCAGCCAACAGCTCGGGTCGGTGCGCATCGTGGCGGCGAGGATGTGATTGCCGGGCAACACGACCGATGCAGTGGGGGCCTGGTTGAAGCGCGGCGTCCAGTGCACCTCGATCGGGTTCTCGATCCATCCCTGTCGCGTGCCGCCCGTGTGGACGGTGATCTCGAACTGGTCGCTCATCCGTATGCCATCTCGTAGAGGGGCGTCAGGGTTGCCGCCGCCCAACCGTCAGTGCCCGAGATGTCAATGGTGAGCTTGACCGTCTCGAACGGGTCAATCAGGGAGAAGCTGGCTTGGCCGAGCTCACTGGTGCGGTTGCGGCCCGTGTTGTCGATGGCGGTCTTGGCCGCGCAGTCGATGACCAGCGATTCACCAGCGGCCAGCGAGATGGGCGCCTCAACAAGGTCGTCACCAACTCCGATCGTGGCCCCCGTGCAGGGACCGTTGATCGTGAACACCGGCGCGGCCGGCATGTCGCCGGGGTTGGGCAGCTCGGCGTCGTCGATGGTGTAGGAGCTGTTGAACCAGATGACCGATGTGCCATCCGCGGGCGGCTCGTTGAACGGGTACTGGGCAGACGGGCGCCACTCCCGCACGATCTGCGGTCCCATCCAGTACGGCTGGTACGCCTTGAGGTTGATGCCATAGACCAGGCGGTCGGTGATCGTGATCTCGTAGTCCCGGTCGTCATTCCGGCTGACGTACCAGACCTCGAGGGTGCGCGGCTTGTACCGCTCCTCGACGATCTCTGCGGGCAACCCCGACTGGTCGAGCTCTGGATCGAGCGGCGTGCTGATCCACCAGTAGCCCGGCTTGTCGGTCTGCAGGTCTCGCGACAGCGCAGCATCCTTGTAGGGGAGCATGCCGTCGTCGTTGTTCAACTCCAGCGCCCAGTAGACCTCGCGCGCAGTGTTGCGCGACCCACGGAACAGCGAACCGGGCACACCAGGGGAGTCCTGGACGTCGATCGACCACTCGGGCTTGTCGATGCCACGGGGGCTGGTCAGGAGAAACGCATCCGCACCCGGCCCGCACAGGGACCACACCCGCCCCGTGGGGCCGGTGTAGGTCATCTGTGCGAGCGTCCAGGGTGGGTTGCGACGCCCCTGCGGTGTGGTTGGGATGCCGACGAGTACGGTCATGGGCCCCCCTCAGCGCATGAGCGCGTTGTTGTCCTGCTGCTTGCGGATGATGGACCGGGCAATCGCATCCGGGTCGGTCGTGTGCACAGGCGCGTTGAAGTTCACCGATGTGCCAGAGGATCCGGGCTGCACGATGTACTCGATGCGCCGCGATGGCGCCTGCTGGACGTAACCGCCACCCGCAAACCCGGGGACCACGCCGCCCGCGTTGATGTACTCAAGCGCGCGCCTGTTGCGTGACGTCGCACGGGCATTGGTGACGAACTCACCATTGCTCAACATCGCCGGGATGCTGTCGCTGGTCGCAGTGCCCGGACCGTAGACCGGGCCACCGTTTGCCTTGCGGATGATTGCCGTTGCCTGCAGCAGCCCGAAGTTGTCGCTGGCCAGCTGCAGCTTGGCGGCCATGTCGTCGAGCGACTTGACCACCTTCGAGCCGCCCGCGATGATCTCGCCGGCCACCTCGCCGCCCGTGGCAGCACCCTGCGAGGCGATCTGCTGCACCAGCGACTCGCTCAGGCCCATCGAACGCAGCTTGTTGATCTGCTGGTTGAAGGTGAACAGCGCCGCAGCGCCCTCCTTCATGTTCTCCAGCCAGTCGGCGACGTCACCGCCGTGGTTGTACTTGGAGAACACCGTCTCGGACGCCTGCTGAGCGGCCTGGGCCATCGCGTTCTGGGACTCGGTGACGGCATCCTGTGCCGTCTTGAGCTTGTCCAGTGCAGCCTTGCTCGCATCGAGCTTCTTGTTGTAGTCGTTGCGAGCCTTGGTCTGGGCCGCCGTGGCAGCTGCCATGTCCTTGGCCTGGCGAATGTTCACCTGCTGGGCACGCCGCTGAAGGGCGGTCACCCGTGCGCGGTCCACTGTCGCGCTCTTCGAGGCAGCAGCGATGCGGGAGGCGAAACTGGCGTCCTGCGTCTTGCGCGCATTGGTCAGCGACTTCACCAGCCGGTCGTTGTTCGCCTTGTCCGCGGCAGCGATCTTCTTCGCCATGTTGGCGTCGTAGGTCCGCTTGGCGTTGTTCAGCGACGTGAGCTGCGCCGAGCTGCCGTTCTTGGCATTGAGGATGGCCTGTTGGTAGTACAGATCCTCACTCTTCTGCCTGGCCGCGAGGGCGTCGCGCTGGACAGTTGCCCGGTCGAGCACTCGCTTGGCCGTGTTCGTCCGCGACTGCAGCGTGTTGTAGTTGCGCATCTGCGCGGTCGCCGTCTTGAACTCCGCCGCCAGGGATGCGATCGGATTCGTCAGCGCCTGGATGCCAGCGATCACCGGGTGCAGGTAGTTCGTCGTCGTGGCCATCGTGACCGGACCACCGGTTGCGTACTTGCTCACCAAGCCGCCGGCAGCGAAGGCCCGCTGTGGGCCACCGAGCGAGTTCAGTCGATGCAAGTAGTCCACGCCGAGCGCGCGCACCGCAGCGGCGCGCATGACGAACTCGCCATTCGACAGCCACGCCGGGATGGAGTCCGAGATGGCGGTGCCGGGGCCGGTGATGAAACCGCCCGTGGCATGGGGGCGCATCAGGCCCGGCAGGCTTCCGCCTTCCATTCGATTCACAAGGATGTTCCGGTGCACCGTCGTGATGGTCACAGTCTTGCCCTGCACGGCCGCAATGGCCGCACGAGCAGCCGCCACGCCGCCCGAGTTGAACAGCGACAGGATGCGAGCAGCGGTGGACTTGGGAACGCCAGCCAGCGCCGCCCGAGCCTGAGCCACACCACCGGACAGGAAGGCCGAGACGACCTTCGTCTGGGTGGACTTGGGCAGGGCATTCAGCGCACCACGAGCCGCGGAGATTCCACCACTGTTGAACGCGCTGATGATCTTGGTCTGCGTCGACTTCGGCAGGCCGGCCAGTGCTCCACGAGCCTGCGACACGCCGCCCGACGAGAAGGCCGAGATGATCTTGGTCTGCTGCTGCTTGGGGATGCCGTTCAGCGCCAGCTTGGCCGCTGCGACACCGCCAGCCTGGAAGGCCGCGATGATCTTGGTTTGCTTCTCGGCGGGGACGCCCTTGAGCGCCGCCATCGCCTCGCTGATGCCGCCATGCTCGAATGCGGCAATGACCTTGGTCTGCGTCTCCTTGGGCAGGCCAGACAGTGCCGACTTTGCCTCTTCGACGCCACCGGCCTTGTAGGCGCTGATGATCTTGGTCTGCGTCTCCTTGGGCAGGTCTGCCATCGCACTCGTCGCGGCATTGACGCCACCGGACTCGAAGGCGGAGATGATGTCCAGCGCCTTCTGGTTCGGGATGTCGTCCATTGACTTCTTGACACCCTTGGCCAGCAGCGACGCGGTGTCGGCGCCCGTGGCAGTGACCTGCGTGGAAACGGCGTCGGGCACCAGGCCGTAGTCATCGGCCAGCTTCTCGGCCGCAGCCGAGCTGATGCCCATCTGCTTTGCCGTGGCAAGGAAGTCCGAGCGGCCACGCTTGATGGTGCCCGCGAGGACGTCGGAGCTCTTGCCCGCCTTGACCTGCGCATCCTCGAGCTTGAGAGCTGCCGAGGCGATGCCGTCGAGCGCCGACTGGGCATTGCGACCCGCCTCGCTGGACAGGTTGAACCCGTCGCGCGTGGACAGCAACGCCTTGTGGGCGTCGGCGATCTTCCCCTTGGCGTCCGACACCGCTGCGGCGTAGCCGATCTGCGAGCCAGAGGCTGCGAGCGCGGCATTGCCGGCGTCGCGGATGCCCTGGGCCAGCTGGTTGTTCTGTGCTGCGGCAGCCTGCGCCGAGGCTGCCTGCTCGGTGTTGCTGGACGCAAGCTCCTTCGACGCGGAGGCGCCGTCCTTGAGGGCAGGGTTGACCTTGCCCTCCATGATGTCGGCCAACTGCTGGTTGGTCGGGTTCATGTTGCCAGCGGCTTGGGCGGCAGCACGGGCGGCGCCCGCGTACTGCGGGAACACCTTGACGAGATCATCGACGCTGTATCCGGCCTTGTCCGCCTGGGCGGCAATCTGCTGAAAGGCGGCGCCTGCGCTGGACGCATCCATGCCCTTCAGGGTCGAGTCGAGCTGATTGAACTGCGTGCGTAGGTCGCCGAGCTGGGTCTTGAATCCAAGGGCGCCGGCGATCGAGGTGCCGAGGGCGTTGAAGTCATCCTCGCCCTGGTCGCGCAGGTTTTTGAAGGCGTCGGCCATGTCCTTGATGCGGCCACCGAGGGGATCGCCCTTGACGCCGGACGTGAACGCGGTGTTGAGAGCCTGCATCGACCCCTGGGCGTTGGTGCCTACCTTCTCCAGGATCGGGGTCAGTTGTTCGGCGGTCGAGGCCGTCTTGCCGAAGGCCATCTCAAGGGCCTGCGCGCCGAGGGCGGCGGCACCAAGCACTGCACCCGTCTTGGCAAGAGTGGAGCCAAGTCCGCCGATCTTGCCGTTTGCCCCAGCGGCGCCCTCGCCCATGCTGGCGGTCTTGGCCTTGAACAGAGAGATGCTGTCGCGCACGCCGGACATGGCCGACTTGAACTCCGACACCATCGTGACGACCTTCATCAGCCCGGCGATGCCGACGAGGGCCGCACCGCCGAGGCCGGCGATGGCCACGCCGATCTGGGTGATGGTGGTGTGGGCACCAGCGAAGTTGGTGATCTTGGTCAGCCCCTGAACCAAGGCACGCAGCGGGCCATTCGCGACACCACCGGCCGAGATCATCAGGGTCTCGAAGCTGCCCTTGAGCTGCTCGACGTCACCCTTCAGGTTGTCCATCTGGGCTGCAGCCGAACGCTGGGCATAGCCCGAGTCGTTGACGTTCTTCACCCACTGCGCGACACCGGCCGCACCATCCTTGTACAGCACGGCCGCAGCGCGGACGGCATCCGAGCCGAAGATGGTCGACATGGCCGCATTTCGCTGGGCCTCCGAGAGGCCACCCATCTTGTCCTGCAGCTGGCCAGCGATGGACTCCAGGCCAACGAAGTGACCCTGCGAGTCGTAGACGCTGATGCCGAGGGCAGTCATCTCCTGCGACGCCTGCGTGGTCGGTGCAGTGAGGCGCTGCAGCATGGTCTTGAAGCTGGTGCCGGCGTCCGAGCCGATCAGGCCGGCGTTGGCAAACTCAGCCAGGGCACCGGTCGTGTCCTCGATGGACAGGCCGGTCTGGTGGGCGATGAGGCCGGACTGGTTCAGGGCCTGGGCCATGTCGGAGACTTCGCCCTGCGCCTTGCCGGCGCCGGCGGCGAGCAGGTCGGCGAT
>JARPRK010171752.1:0-11508 GCA_031763565.1 Amazona festiva | reverse complement strand
CGAGCCGCCCGGGTCGCCGGCGCTCGCCACGTCTGAGGTACCCGAAGAGAACGGATTGAGCTTGCTGATGGTCGATTTCATGCCGTCGACCAGCAGCCCGGGGAACCCGGCGGCCAGCTGCCCCATGGGCGTGCTCTTGACCTGGCCGAGCTTGCCCAGCGGGCCAGCGAAAGACTTGACGAGATTACCGGCATAGTCCACGACCGCCTCGACCTTGCCGCCCAGCCACTTGCCGAACCGGGCCAGGGCGTTGCCGCCGCCCCCACTGCCGCCCTCGGCGGGGCTGGCCCAACCGATCAGCGGGCCCCACGATGCGGCCATCTGACTGATGGACACCGGGTTGATGTGGCCCGAACCGTCGGGCCAGTCGGTCGAGGCCACCAGCCCATCACCGAGCGAGGTGGTGATATGCTTGTACTTGGACCGCGTGTTGAACCACACTGCTGCACCGGCGGGCGCATTAGCGTCGCCGGGGTGCTTGTTGGGCGCGGCGTCCCACGCGTGAATGGCCCAATCGGCACCAAGCCACGGAACCGACACGCCGCCACCCTCGCGCCAAGCAGCGTTAACGGCAGCGAGGCACCGCTCGTGCCAGCCGCCCGAGCGCCCGGCCATGTGCGACTGCTCCCAATCGAGCACGCCGGCCACGCCGCCGCCAGCGTAGGCAGGCAGCATCGCGTAGGGGTTGGTGCCGTGCTCGGTGAAGTTCGGGCGCGGACTATTCTGCGTGAACGCATCCCGGTTGATGGCGTGCAACAGCGGGCCGTACTTGCGCGTAGACCGACGGTTGACCACCATTTCGCCCGGCTCGACGCGCACGTGCGGGACGCCGCGCGAGTTGACCCCAAGCACGTTGTCCCGGTGTCGGGGGTCGAACCGCCCGGGCACCACACCGCCGGTGGCCAGCTGGGGGAGCGGGTCAATGTGCGGCCCATGGACGATGCCGCTGATCTTGTCAAAACCCTTGATGAGTCCGTTGATAACGGTCCCAATCACAAAGTTAATGGGCCGCTTGGCGAGGTCCTGTAGCCCCGACCACATGGACCCGAACACGCTCGAGAACTTGCGGAACACGCCCGGCAGGGTCGAGGTGAAGATGCGGGTGATCGGCGAAACAAGGTGGTCCCGAAGCCACGACATAAAGTCGGAACCAACGGCCTTGATGCCCTTCCATGCCAGCGACCACAGGGCCGCCACCGCGTGCAAGGCAACCGACAGGGCAGACCGCAGAAGTGACAGGGCGGCCCGAAGAATGGCGACAATCTCGGCCCACACCGCCGAGAAGATTTGCTTGATGCCGCGCCACACACCGGCCCAGTCGCCATGAATGAGTGCGGTGATCGTACGGATCACCGCCCGGAAAAGCGACATACCGTTGCGAATCGTGACCAACAGCAGGCGAATCATGGTCGCGGCCACGCCCATAAAGTCCGAGCCAAACCGTTGCCACACCACCCGAATAACCGCCGTAGCGGCAACAATGACTCCCCGCAGAACAGTCATTGCCCGGCGAACGGTGATGACCAGGGCGCCGAACACGGTGGCGGCCAAGGCCCCAATCTCCCGGAACGCTGGGCCGATCTGTGCAACGATGGACCGCACCAGCGGAATCATGGGGCGGAGCCGGGCGGCCATGCCGGTCACCATCTGGCCCCAAATACGGAATGCCTCAGACAGCAACCGGCGGAACGCGCTGACAATGCCCATCACGGCAGGCACGAGGTTGGATGTGGCGAACCGGGCCATGAGCACCAGCTTGGCCCCGACCGTCGAGGCCACAGCAGCGGCCACAGCGGGCAGCTGGGCCAGGGCGCTACGGACCCGCCCGAGCACGGCGATAACGGCGGGGTTGCTCTTGAACTCGAGCACGCGCGACAGGCCCGCCGAAGCGAACCCGCGCACCGCTGCGACGGTCTGCGACAGGGCGCCCCGGATGGCCGTCAGCGCCGACCGGACCTTGAAGCCCACCGACACCAACCCATCGAGCGGGCCGAAGATACCCGACTGAACGTCGGCGGGGTCGAGGGTAAACCCGGCCTTGAACAGCTCCCACGCCGAGCCGAGCGACGAAATGGCGCCGGTCACCGTGGACCGGAGCGACGAGAACACACCGCCAATGGCCGACACTGCGGCCTGCACAGGGGCCAGCTTGGCGAGCCATCCGACCAGCTTGCCGATGCCGGTGGCCGTCGCGCCGATGCCCTCGGCCACGATGGTGAACATCGGGCCAATGACCAGAGAGGCCAACCCCTCCATTCGAGTGACAAACGGACGAATGGCCGTCAGGACTTGGCCGAGACCACCGACGATGGTGGCCTCAAGCGAACCCCAAGCACCTTCAAAAGTCTTGGTGCTGGTGGCCGCTTTCTTGGCCACGTCGGTGTTACCAAGGTCGAGAACGGCCTTGTTGAACTCCTCGGCGCTAATCTGCCCCTTCTCCATGGCATTGCGGAAGTTGCCTGTGAAGGCGCCGTTTTTCTTCATGGCCTCTTGAAGCTTGCCCGAGGCACCGGGGATGGCATCGCTAAGCTGGTTCCAGTTTTCAGTGGTCAGCTTGCCGTCTCCGGCGGTCTGCGTGAGCACCATGCCCACCGAGCCAAAGGTCTCGGCGGTGCCACCGGCAACGGCATTCAAGTTGCCAGCCGCCGCCGCAAGCTTGTCAAAGTCCTTGACGTGGTTGCTGGCCAGCTGGGCAGTGACCGACTGAATGTCGTCCAGCGAGTACACCGTGGCATTGGCATAGTCCTGGCTTTGCTTGGTCAGCTCCTGAATGCGGTCATTCTTGAGGCCAGCGAACTGCAAGGTCTGCTGGAACTTGAGGGTGGCGTCCGCCGCTTCGCTGGCCTCGCCCATGTACTCCTTGAGCCCCTCGACGGCTCCCATGATGCCCTCGGCGGCCAGGGTGCCGCCGCCGCTGGCCAGCGCCATGGCGCCCGCCCCAGCGCCAGCGAGCGCCCCACCAAGGCCACCGCGCTTGGACTTTCCCGAGCCGGCCTCAGCCTCCGACGCGGCCTTGCTCGCTGCTGACTTAGCATCGTCAGCCATCTGCTGCGTTTCACGTAAAACGAGAGACCGCAGCTTGCCCATAGCCCCGGTGATGCCGGACCCGATGGCCTGGCCCATGTTCGCACCGGCCTCGGATGCAGCGGCCACGGCCTCACGGTCGTGCATGACAGCCCGGAGCGTTGCCCGCACCGACTTACCGCCGGCCTCGGTCTCACGCTTCCACGCCGCCGACAGGGCCTTACCCAGCGATGAACCGGCAGACTCGCCAGCACTGGTGCTTTCGGACTTGGCGTCCGAACTTGCCCGGGCCAGCGCCTCCCGGATGCGGCCCCGAACCTTGGTGCCATACGCCTGGCCGGCCTCATCGCCGGCGGAGCTGAGGGGCTGAACCAGCTGGGAGCGAACCTCCTTGCTCAGCCCCTCGAGCACCGGAATAACTTGCAGTGTGGCCGAGCCAACAACTGGCATGATGCCTACCCTTCCGGCCCAGCTAGGCCCGCTCTACGTCATCACCTAGCGTACCGTTTGGCGCGCTCGGCCAGCTCCCGGCCAAGCACCTCCTTGGTTTCAGCGCCACGGGCTCGGGCGTTGTCGTCGTCCATCCGGGCCAACCTCGGGTGCTGCTCTCCCGTCAGGGTCGACAACACCTCGAGGAGCCGAAGCTCGACCGCGCTGGGCTGGGGTCGACGGCCACCCTTGGCAGCGTCCACCGCCCAAATGGCGGCCTCCTGGGGGAGCTGCTGCAACAGCACGACGAGCCGTCGGGCCGTGAGCCGATGCGGCCCACGCACCCAACGGTCGCGCACGTCAATGTGATAGAACCGGGCCAGGTCGGCCTCGACTGCCTCGGGACGATCCCGAAGCAACCGGACCAACCAGATCAGTTTCCCAGTCCGCCAAGGCCCTTGGTCAGCTTGTCGGCCAGGGCAGAGAAGTCACCCATAGTGGGCTCGCCGTCGAGGTACTTGGTGAAGGCCACCGGATCGAGGGCACGAATTGCACTCATGGGGCGGTCCTGCTCAAAGTCGAGCATGACGCGGGCCGGCCAATCGTTCACGTCGGTGGGAACGTGGAACTCAACGCCCTTGTGCTCGACGGTGATGGTGTCGTGCCCCTCGGCCTCGGCCTGAATCACGTCGGCCTCGGTCTCAACTCGCTTGCTCGCCATTGCTATCCCCTTGGGTTGGGTTGTAACCGTCCACCCCGGTCGGGGCGTCCGTAGTGCGGTCGGGGGAGTCGAACCCCCGCTAGGACCATCACCGCCCGGGGCCCTTATCGGGCGAGCCCCTGTGCCCTCAGCTGCTCGGCCATGGTCGGCGTGACCCGAACGGTCTCGCCGGCCTTGACCCCGAAGCTGCCATAGACCAGCCGCACGGGCTGGACTCGGCGCTCGGTCTGCGACTTGGTGGCGTTGTCGCTCGCCGGCGTCGCCGTCGGGTTGGAACCGGCGTCGGTGGTCGGCGTCGGATCAGCCGCCGCCGTGCTCTCATTGGTGCTCTCACTCATTGCTTGGTCCTCTCAGCTCACGCGGCGGTGATGGGGCCTCGGTAGGTCGACCACAGTTCCTGGTCGCCGGTCTCGGTGTTGGTGGCGGGGTAGATGCTCACGGTGATCTTGACCGACGACAGGTCGTCCTCAGTGATGCCGCGAGTCGGGTAGCCCGACAGCTTGGCGAAGCCCTTGGTCACCTTGCGAAGCATGGTGCCGTTGTTCGACTTGGCCTCGAACATGAGCAGGAACGGGGTCTTCTTGGGCACAATCTCGGTGCCGGTGTAGCCACCGTCGGCGGTCTCGGTGAACGTCGAGCCGGGGTACATGATGCCGCGCACCACGGGGTTGTCCTCGAGCGCGGTGAAGGTGAACTCCTCGGCGTACTGCGAATCGGTCTCGGCCACGAGAATGCCGCCCCACGCAAAGTGCTTCTTCGACTGCGAGTCGCGGCCCGAATCAAAGCCCTGGTCGCCGTCGAGCAGCCCGACATACTGCCAATCGTCGGACGGATCGGCGGCGCCCACCGGGCGGGTGGCAGTGATCGGTGCCACGAGCACCGAGGCATTCTCGAACACCGCCGCATTGTTGATGTTGGTCTTGGTCTGGTCGGCCATTGTCGGCCCCTCTCTAGATGTTCAGCGGCTCGGAGAACCGGGCCGACAAGGTGACTACAAACGAGCATACCCACAGCCCCGTGCGCGGGTCTGTAACGGGCTGATACAGCGTGACCAGCTCGACCACCGACACACCGTCGGGCAGGCGCAACGCGCCCGCCGTGAGCGCCGCCGATGCCCGACGGGCCAGCTGAGACGAGGGGGATGGATTGCGCGCCCAACACTGAACGCGCATCGTCCCGATGAAAAGATGCCCACCGACCTCGACCCGGCCACCGTCCATGCCCACGCCGTAGAACGGAGTCGACACCGCCTCGGTGTCATTGGTGGCTGTCTCGCTCAGCGCACGGCCAGCGGTCGCACCGTCGAACCCGTCGAGGGCGTCGATCAGTACGTGCGTCAAGTCCGGCGCCGCTGAGGGGGTCGCCTCGCCCCATCGACTCATGGTTACTCCTCCCCGTCGGCGACGGCGGCGCGGAAACGAAGCCCGGCAGCTGATGCCGCATGAGTGAGAATCCCGTCCCGGGTCTGCAACAGTTCGCCGGGGGTATGCACCATAACCGTGTCGTGCTCTCGGTCAGTCCGGCGATGCTGGACGGTAACCTCGGGCGCCCTGTGATCTACCGAGGTTACGGCGGCCGCGTGCGTCCGGGCGGCATCGGCCACCTCGTCGGCCAGGCGCTGCACCAGCGCGTCGAGCGCCGGCGAGTTGGTCAGCACCTCGGCGATCCCCTCGTGGTCGAGCCGGAGCTTAACGCGGGCCATTGGTGGCCTCCCCGTACCGCTCGAGGTGGACGACGACACCGGCCCCGGTCCACACCTCGGGATCGCCCATGACACGCCATAGCATCCCCCTGGCAGTCACCGTCCAATCGGCGCCGGGCACCGGCTGGGATGCGTCGAGGTACAGGGAGGCGGGAGCCGTGACGCCGGCGGACAGCCCAGCCTCAGTCTCCACCGAGTGCTCGGGCTCGAACAGCGCCACGGCTTCCACGTCAGTCGAGGTGGACACGGCGTCGCCGTACTTGTCCACAGCCTTGGTGACCTTGTGGAAAACCACGGCCTCATGGGGATCACCCAAGAAAAGCGGGGCTAGCCGCTGGACTGTCATGGTCGCTCCCACAGCGGGCCACGACCGGCGGTCAGGGACGCGCCGCACGAGCACGTCGAACCGCCCATGTTCAGGTCGCACCACACGACATGATGGACACCGAAGGGGCCAAGCTGGTCAAGCGACCACAGCCGAGCCGACGAATCGTCGTCGCTCACCGCCCGACATATGTCCTGCAACGCGGTAATTTCCGACGGCCAGAACATGCCCCGGCGGGTCTGCCGCGTGTCGACGGTCTCAGCCTGGGAGAACGGGCCGCGAGTCTGCGACAACGTGGACAGCGCCCCAGTGCCGGCCTCGGCCCACCGCGCGATGGCGGCTCGGAGGATGGAACGGACCTGAGCCCCAACGGCCTCGCGCATGTCGGGGGCCAGCGCGAGGCCGTCGAGGTTGCCGAGACAGGGGGCCACCCGGGTCGCGTCGGCGGTCGCGTCGGCAATCATGGCGGCCAGCTTGGTGGCGCTCAAGTCTGCCGGCACAAACTCGTGCACGTCCTCGGGGGTAATCAGTGCAGCGGCCACGAGTGGCCCCCCTTGTCTCTCAGCCGATCAGGTCGGCGGTGGTCTCGGCGTCAGACGGCGCGGCCTTGGCGCGCGCCGACTTGGTGGCCTTGGCCGCCTTGGCGGCCTCGGCGGGCGTCCGGTATCCCTGAGCGCCCAGCGCCTCGGCGCGGTGCGCCGGGACGACCACAGTGGACCCGAACGGGCTCACCAGCTCAACGGGCTCCCCGGCCACGATCAGCCTGCGTTGACGATACGGGCGAAGCGGTCGAGGTTGCCGATGGCCACATAGAGGATGGCCTCGGCGCGGAGCAGCACCTCGTTATGGCCGGCCAGGTCGCGCGGCACACCATCCTCCATGATGTTGTCGGGGTTGCCGAAACGCAGAAGCTCCACACCCATCTGGCGCTGGAAACCCCAACGAACCTGAGTCCAGTCGCCGACGAACGCCAGAGTGCCGGGCTCGGCGCCCAGCTCGGGAGTGCCGCCCACGGTCGTGGACGACGCGACCGGCAGGCCCCGGAAATTGCTGATACCGGCGGCCCCGATACCGAGATTCAGACCCGGGTTCCGCTCGACACCCGTCAGCGGGTTCACCTCGGTGGCCAGGTCGAACAGGTACGACGGATGCAGGGCGATGCCGGTGGTCAGGCCGCTGGTGAGGCCGACCGCCGAGATCAGGTCCGAGGTGGGCTTGGTCGCATCGTGCTTGACCTGGTGGGCCGCGTCCACGAGCGCCTTGGTCACCTTGGGCGAACGCTGGCCGGTCGACGGGTTGACGCCGTAGAAAGCGATCAGGTCGACCGCGCGGCCAATGGCGTTGCCGATGGCCGGAGTCAGAAGGTCGTCGATGATGCCCATGCGGTAATCGTCGTCGGCCATGATGAACTCGTCCGTGGTACGGACGGCCACGTGAACCTTGATCGGGTCCGCCGACCACGGGGTCAGATCGAACTTGCCCGAGGTCTTGGCCTCACCCTCGCCGACGATGGTGGCGCGGGGCGGGTTGCTGAACGTGGCGCCCTTGACGGGACCGAACAGCGTGGGCTTCTCGGGGGACAGCTGGCCGAGGATACCGGCCTGAGCCGCCTGGTCGGCAATGACTCCGACCGAGGTGCCCGGAATCTCGAGCATCGAGGTGTTGATATCAGCCATGATGGGCCTTTCAATTGGCGGAGCGCACTAGCGCGCTCACAAACGATGACTTAGGGTCACCCTTGGGCTGAGCGTTGCCGCCATCCCTCGAGCGCCCTCGGGGCGCGGCAGCGTCCCGAAGTTCGGCCAGGCGCTTGGCCTGGGCCTTAATCGTCGCATCATCCGAGCCGGTCAGGAACAACCCGGCGTCGCCCTGGTCGATGTTGAACTCGGCCCGAACCGAAGCCACGAGCGCGGCGCGCTCGGTCTCGGCGATACGCTGTTCCATGGCGGCGATGCGCTCAGCGGCACGCTGCTCGGCGATCTTGCTCGCCTCGGCCTCAGCCTTGGCGGCCTCGGCCTGCTGCTTGAGCGCCTTCACCTCGTCGGGGCTGAGGTCGCGCGACTTGCGGTCGCGGGCGAGCCGTTCCTCGACAATGCGGGCCACCTCGTCGGGGGTGAACGTGCGAGCCTGGTCGGCTCCCTGCTCGTCTCCCGCGTCCGGTCCCTGCTCGGTGCTCTCATCTGCCATGGTGTCCACCCATCTGGTGTAGTTCGGTATCCGGCGTGTTGGTCGCGCCGCCGTCGCGCGTCCTGCTATGGCCAAGCATAGCCGCGTCAGGCGTTGGCCCGCATCCAAGCCTTGGCGCGCTTGTCATCGGCCTTGCGCGTCGCATCCGACTTGGCAGCTCGAATCGCGCTGCGCCGGTAGTCGTCCACCCGCCGGGCACCCTGCTCGCCCTCCCACACCGGGCCAGCCTTGCAGCTGCAATTATCGTGAGAGGCAAAGTAGGCCGTTGACTCGGAATACACCTCACCACGGCTAATGAGCATCTGGCAGAAAGCGCAATCATTGCCCGACCCGAACCGGGCCCAGCCGGCGGCGCCAGGGTCCGCCAGCGACGAGATACGAATGGTGTCCCGGTGGACGTTGCGAACCGACCGCGCGACACCGCCTTGGATCAGCGACGCCGGGTCAGGCTTGACCACCGGGGCGCCAGTCTTGTCATGTGTAAGCCACGTGGCCATGGACTGCCAGCGGCCAGCGTCCGGCGGGTCGGCCACGATGGGAACGAACTTGCCGCGCACCCCAGCGTCGGCCCGGTCAGCCTCATACCACTCGGCGGCCAGGGCGCCGGCGGCGTCGCCGTAGGCGGCCACCAGCTCGGGGCACACCTGCTGCACCAGCTTGGCGAGCGCCACCGGGTCTGACAAGTCGACCTTGGCCAGAAGCGGCCCGAGCTTGTCGATGCACGCCGACACGATGGCATCGAGGGCTTGCCCCTGCTCGGGGTGCGGGACAGTCACGACTGCTCGAGCCCTCGGGCCTCAGACTCGGGCATACGAAGCGAAACCGGCACCGCGCCGGTGAACTCGATGCCATCGAGACCGAGCAGCTTGGCCGCCGCGTCCGGGTCAACGCCCGACCGGATGGCCGAACCCAACGCGTCAAAACGATTCTTCATCGCTGCCGCTTCCGAGGCGCCCGAGTCATCCGACGCTGTGTCGTCCGTCGGCGTCGCCGGGGCAGCGGTGTCGGCGGCGCCCGTGAGCTGCTGCACCAGCGACGCCCCGTCGGCCCGGTGCTTGTCGCTCACCAGCCGCTCAGTCGTGGTGTCATCGAAGCCCAGTAGCCCCACCGCCGTATCGGACTTGGCCAGCCACGGGAACACCGTGGCCGCCTTCAACAGCGCGTCAGCCGCCGAAGCCCTCGAGGTGTAGCGCGGGTCGCGGAACAGCGCCGACGCGGCCACCGGCTCCGACTCGCCGGCGTCCATGGCCATGGCATAACCGAACACGCGGCCAACCCCATGGCGCCAGTCCCGAATGGCGGTCTCAGCCTCAGCGATAATGTCCTCACGGCTGGCCGCGTAGGCATCGGCGCTAGTCGGGTTCGCGTCGGTGCTGATACCGAGGCTCGACGTTGGGATGCTGGTCTCGCCCGAGAACAGTTGCGCCAGCTGCCTGAGCTGATCCATGTGCGGCTGTGCGCTGGCCTGGGGGAACTGGCCCACCTCGGCGCGCGCGGTGTTGCCGTCGGCGCCCTCGAGGTCATCGACTACTAGCATCCGGCCCACAATGGTTTTCCACGCGCTGGCCCGGTCGCCGGGCTTGAGCCCGATGGCCGACTCGTCGGCTCCCAGCAAGTACCGCTGGGGGATGGCGTATAGCTCCGACTGCACCTCGGCGCGAATCACGCACCGCACCGCCGACGACGTGAGCGCCATTACCGGGCGGGTGATCCTCGAGGTGCCGAACGGGCGCCCAAGTCGGGGCTTATAGGCCAGCGGCTCAACCGGCACAAGGTCGAGACCCGTGGCCACCGGGTCGCCATCGGGCGCCCACACCCGGCCCTGGTCGCCGGTCGGCGCCAGGCGAAGCGGGGTGATGGTGCCCGGGGTGTGCACCTCGACGGCCAACGGGTCGCCGGTCAACGGGTCCGCCTCGACCACCGAAACGAAATGCGCCAGGGTCCGGCGCCGAATGTCCCAGCGGCCCGACCCGTTCAACGCATCCTTGCCGACGATGACCGACCCGGGCTCGCCAGCGTCGGTGTCGCCGGGGGTGGCCACAAGGAACGCCACGCCGTGCTCGAGGGCCGACACGATGGTTTGCGGCACCTCGGCGTCGAACCGATTGGCGTCGGCCAGCTCGGTCGCCTGGGACTGCCGGTCGGCAGCGTCCACGCCCTGCCAGTAGATGCGCTGCGCCAGGGTGTCGACGGCCTTGGCCGGCCAGCCCAGCACCGCTCCCACCCGGTCCTGGACCGCTGCCGGCAGCGCCATGCCCAAGTCATTGGGCCGGTACTTGGCATCGTAGAACAGTGACCTCAGGAGGTTCCGGTCCCGCTTGTCGGCGAGGCACGACAGGCCGGCGCGGAGCGCATCGGCCACCGCCGGGTCGACCTCAGCGGCCACGCGCGGCGCTACAAACTCGGGCATTAGTAGACCCCTCCCCGGCGCTTGGTCCGGTCAATCGTTCGGACGGGCCGAGCCACTTTGCCATGCGTCGAACCCCATAGCGCCAGTGTAACGGCCTCCACCGGGGTAATGTCCGACAGCCCTGTGGACCGGGCCCACGCCCACAGCCCCGTTTGCCCGATGCGCCGGCGTCGCGCCTGGCCCATGGCCGTGGTGAGCTGAACTTGCCCGATGTGGCGCACCGACCCACCTCGGAGCCCGGCCACCAGCTGGTCGCACGCCGCGCCCACGTCATTGGTGCGCGGAATCGTCACGTGGACGCCGGCGGCCTCCACCGCGTCGAGCTTCCTCGGCAAGACGATCACGGCGGACGGGTCCACGAGCGCGCTCTCGAACGGCTCAGCGACCTGGACGCTCAACGCCGCGCGTGCGGCCAAGGCCGCGACCATCACCATCACCGACGTGCTCCAGCGCCTGGTCGGCGAGGAGATCTCGATCCGCGACATGCGCACCGTCTTGGAGGCCCTCGTCACCTGGGGTCAGCGCGAGAAGGACCCGATCGTGCTCGCCGAATACGTGCGGGGGGCGCTGTCGCGCTATATCACCCACAAGTTCTCCGGCGGGCAGAACACCATCCCCGCCTACCTCGTCGCGAAGGAGATCGAGGACGCCGTGCGCGGCGCGATCCGCCAGACGAGCGGCGCCTCGTATCTCGCGCTCGCCCCCGACGT
>JARPRK010171740.1:0-11555 GCA_031763565.1 Amazona festiva | reverse complement strand
CACGACGGTTGCGGGGCGGCGGCGGGGTGTCACTTCGTCAAGAAGTCACTCAGCTTCTTGACCCGGTTCGGCTTGATGTTGTAGATCTTGGCGCTGCCGATACGCGAACCTTGATCAATCTTGATCCACGTCCAAGCGTCGAGGTCCACCGGCTGGTGGTGCTGGAAGTCAGCCATGCCGTCCGTGATGCAGATGATCGCCTTGGGGTATGCGAGGCCGTGCTTCTTCGCGGCCTCACGCGCGAAGTCCTCGACACAGGAGAACTCCGTGCCACCCGACGCCAACCGGTTCTGGGTGGAGGTGGGGTCGAAGGGGTTGGCGTAGGTGGAGAAGGTGCAACACTCCACCTCGATGAGATCGAGGGGAACCTTGTTTGCCAGCCCAACAAGAACCTGCTGCATCGTCTTGGGAATACTGCCGGAAAGGTCCAGCGCAAGCACGATCAAATGCTTGTTCCGGCCATTGTTGCCCTTGGCGTCCGGGGCACCAATCTCCACCGACTTGGGGACCATGATGGTGGGATACATGTGTGCGAGATTGCGACGTGGGCCAGACCACGAACTGCGGAACTGAGCCGGGGCCTTGCCCTTCTTCTGCAGGATGTCAGGGTTCACCTCTTGAAGAATCTTCACCCACTCAAGGCTTGTGTCAAGTCTGACAGCAGCCTCCTGAATGGTCTCGGTCGACTGCGTTCCGGCCACGGACACCTTGGACTCGTAGGTGTAGTCGTTCAACCGAAGCTCTTCCAGCAGATCCGGGTCAATGTCACCCAGTCCGCGAACCAGCGGATTGTCCTTCTCCCCGCTCTGAACCGCGTCTCGCATGTCGTCCAGCAGTCGGTCAAAGGCGTCCTCGAGCGCCTCGGCCAGCTCTTGGGACACATTGTTCATGGTCTCACAGGATGGCTGGGCAGACACCTTCAGATCCTTCAAACCGGGAGTTTGGGCCGCACCGTTCTCCACCGACTCATTCTCTTGGGAGCTGGCGTCAGAGCCGGAACCACCCGCTGCGGGCGTGGAGTCATCGGTGTCAGCCTCGTCGTCTCCGTCGTTGCCCTCCCCGCCATCGGGATTGTCGGAGGAGTCCTCGACCCCCTGTGTCACCTTGTCATACACCTCCATGGTGGTGTAGGGAGAAACGCTCTCGCCCAGCAGGGCAGGACCGAAGTAGGGATTGCCTTCGGGGAGGGTGAACCCCGCCTCCACAAGACGATCATTGCAGATCATCTCATGCGCGGCCAGAAGCGACCACGAATCCTTGTAGATGGTGTTTTCAGAAGCTTCGTCAAGGTGGTGCAGAACGGCGTGCAGTGTCTCGTGACCCAGCACCCCTGCAAACTCCTCCACCGTCAACCGCTCCGCAAAGTCAGGGGAGATGACCAAACGGAAGCCGTCAATGGCGGTGTTGTCAACCTCCACCTGCATGGTGGGGATGTTGTGACGATACTCCGGCTCGCCAAGGTTCAGCACCAGCGTCAGGAAGAACGGATAGTTCTTGTCCAGCCAGTCAATGGCCTCGTCATAGGTAGCCATTCTTGTCCCCTCTCCAGTATCTACTCTTCTTTGTCATCATCTTCCCACCGTGGACACAGCCTTGTCAACTGCGGGCATTCTTGCTGAACCTTGTCGAAGCTGCTCCACAGAAAACAGCACGCCGCGCTGGAAGGATGCTCCACAACGCGGCGTGCTGAACTGATGCGCAATCCGCCTTGTATGATACGAGGTCTTGACAATGCTTCATACAGGGCGGTCACGCTGGCGAGCTGCATCACATGTGCTTCAGGACACCGAGGTTCTTCCGGGTTGCCTGACGGAGCATGCTCACCTTGCGAGGCGTCCATCCTGCCAGCATCGACTCGAACTCCTTCTTGGTCATCTCGTTGAAGACCTTGCTCCAACGGTGAACCATGTCCTCGGCGGAGATGTAGCTGCTGACCGCCTTGAGAATCTTGATGCGGTTGAACGGCTTGAGTCGAGGGTCAACCAGCGCCGAATGAATCACGTCAGGACCGAGATGACGAATCTCAACAAACGACATGGAGTTCGCGTTGAGCACCACCCTGTCCAGCACCGCGCTGCCTGTGGCCGTCGGCTTGACTGCTTGCCCGCCTTTACGAACACCAGCCAACCGGTCAGCCTGAGCCTTCCGCGCGTTCTCTCGGTTCTGCAGCTCTTCGTCGCTCAAGGTGGCCTCGGAGAGCAGCCGGTAGAGCTTGCGGATCTCGTAGCGACCCGGAGGCATCGCGTCAGCAATGCTCTTCTCCGTGCCGACTGCGAGAAACACCTTGCCGATGATTTCGAGCCGACGAGGACTGACATAGTTTTCTCGCTTGTCACTGATGGCGGCGTGCCAGTCAACCAATGCCTTCGCCACCTTGGGTCCGAACACACCGTTGAAGTATGCTCGATCCACCGTGGGCGACACGTTGATAGTGACGTGGAAACGGTCCATCAGCGCCGGATCCAATGGACGCACATCGTAGTCGTTCTTGTCGCTGTTGGGCGGGTTGATGGCAGCCCAGACGCACCTCAGCTTGGGCAGCTTCTCGCCGTTGATGGTGCCGAACTGAATCAGCTCCAGAACGGCGTTGGTGATTTTGGGGTCACCGGCTCGGTTCAGCTCGTCAATGAAGATGAACTCCGCATCGTCAACCTGCCGGGGACGAACAGAGGTGAGAACCTCTCGGCCAAGCTCGTCGGTGCTGAACTTGGGCACGCCCACCAGATCCGTGTAGGGGTCCATGGTGGCGGCATTGAAGAACTTCATGCTTCGACCAGCCTTCTTGGCGACCTGCATCACTCGCGAGGTCTTGCCGGTTCCGTGCTCACCGACCAACAGGACATTCAGGTCGTTGGTCATGTATGTCATCAGCTCGTCCTTGCCCGTTGCCATGACATTCTCCTTTTCGTTCATGTTCTGTGAAAAGTTTTCACAAAAAACACACTACCGGAGTGTTCACGTTTTGTCAAACCAGATCTTGAGTCATTCAACCACAAGGACGGATTTGTAAACTGTCTTCAACTTCGATGTGGACAAAGGCGGACAAAAACTTGACAAACGGCTTCACGACGTGGGCGGCACCAGCTCCCACGCGGCGTCGGGGGTGTCAGGGTTTGACTCCTTGAAAAGCTTCTCCAATCTTTCGGCGTGTTTTGGATTGGACTCACGGAGGAAGTCCAAGGTCTTCTTCCTGCTATGCTTCGCCACCTTCTTGAGATACGCTGTGTCGTTGCGTGCCGCCCACATGCTCGAAACCTTGTCCTTCTCCACATCTTCCCTGATGGATTCTTCCGTGAAGTACTGCCAGATTGAGATACCGGCATTTTTGTAGATGCGTTTCTTGCCATCCTCGTTGAAGACAGGTTGAATGGGGTCAGCATTGGTCCCGTCCAGAACTTCACCCGCAGCATTCACAGCGACCATCTGGACAACGTGGTTGCCCTCCTTGTCCTTTTGGTGTCCCACCACAACATAACGCTGGTTTCGCGGAAGAAGCACCTCCATCTCGTTGGGGTTGCAGGACTCGGCATCCACGCACATTCCCTCGGGGGTCAAAATCTCATACACGAACCCCGTGTCATGTGACCAACTTTTGAACATGCCAGCTACGTCCTTGGCCACCGTGGTGGACATGTATCCGGAAAAGGACACCTCCGAACCAACGCCGCGATGCTGCTCAATCCAGCCGTTCAGGTCTTCGACTTCGCCTGTCTCACCCAAACTCACCCCACGATAGACCACCCTCTGCTTCTTCGGCCCCTTCTCCAAGGCGCTGTCCAAGTTGGAGACCAGTTCTTCAAGCCTTTCGATGCGCTGCTTCGCATACTTCTTCAACTTGACGTTGGGATGGAAGTCTGACCAACCCACGATGAAACTGAGTTCCTTGTAACCAACGAGCATCGGTTTGTCGGGGTTGTAGATGTTGCGATTTATCCACTCGAAGTCGGAGTCCGTGAACTCCTCGACGGCTTCCACCTCGTCGGGGTTCAGCTCGGTGGTTTCTATGTGTTCTTCTGGATCGGTGTAGTCGTAACCGTACCCACCGTCTTGATACCACAGCTTTTGCTTCGAGATGTCTTCAAAGCCAAATGCCTTGTATGAAGTTTTGTCCAGTGCCTCGTAGTTGATACGCCCCACAATGGTCTTCGTAGCGAACTGCTCGGGATTGTTGTCATTCTTGACCGCCTCAATCCCCAGATTCGCCAGTTTTTCGTTGGGCTTCTTCTTCGTAGTTTTCGAAGACTTGATCAAATCTTTGTCCGCTGCGCCGCTCGCACCGCTACTGGCCTCCGTGTTGGCGGTGGGATGGGAAGTATTCTTCTTCGCGGCATAGGCAGCGCGCTTTTTCGCGTTGCGCTCGGCCCTTTTGATTGGATCAGAATCGCTGGGGCAGCGGCGTCCTCCGAGGGCATTGGGTCGGCACATGGCGGTCTCCTTCGTTGAAGAATCATTCGTCTATTATGAACTATCACAAAAGTCTCTAACTCGCCGCCTTTCACCGTCCCCGTCCGCCACCTCTGATCTTGCCTTGTCTTCGAGTCTTCTCCTGCCTGATCACACTTGACAAAGTTTGAGCAACCACTGTATACTGGAGAAACAAAGCACGAGTTCAACAAAGGAGAGAATCATGACCGCGACGATGACCTTCCCTTTCCCCGCCAACGCCCCTTTCGAGCGCACCGCTCGTCGTCTCGAGGACACTTTGGAGGAGCTGGGTGACCGTGGCCAGCTCGCCGGAGATCTGACCCGTAACGGCCACACCTTCAAGCTCAACTTGACGAGGCTTGATGAAGACCTGCTCTACCTCTACCAGTTCTCCAAGGAGGCTGACTTTTCGCGCGATCGTGGCCGTCGTGACGGGATGACGCTGCTGGGAGAGACCACCGATGATGACGGGCAGACGTGGTGCCTGTGGCGCTACCTTGACGACGAGCAGTTCTTCACTGACTTTGAAGACTGATCGGTTGGTCGGTTCTTCGTCAAACTTGAAAAACCTTTCTCCACACCTTTCTTGCCTCAAACGTCACATCACACAAAGGATACACGCATGAACAGTGAAACCAGCGTCGAGAACCGCGAACTGCGCGAACTCAACGAGGATCGACGTGTCAATGACGTGGTGACCATCGCCAGCCACGACGATGACGCCGACTACGAATACATCGTCTCCCCCTTCCCGCTGAGCGCCGAGGACAAGGCCGCAGGCTGGACCAAGATTGGACGAATCTCCTCCGCCACCGTGGGTGTGAACCACATCTTCCGTCGTCGCCGTGATCTCAACCAGTGAAGCAGCTCCGCTCCGCTTCACAAGAATGCATGAACTGTGAACCTCGAAGAAGTTGACTGGCAGCACACATCGCTGGATTTGGCGAACAATCACGAACTCCTCTCCATGAAGTTGACGAAGATGTTCAAAGGTTGCTGTCTGGTGCGGGCAGCGAGCACCGTGGATCCGGCTTCGTCGTCCCCAAGTCTGGAACTCTACTGGGTCAAGGACACCGAGCAGCAATGGTGTTACCGTGCCGCGCCGCTCAACGAAGTCAGCGTTGTGGAAGCCTTGACAAAGGGCTGGACTCTGCTGGGGATGATCACGGATTCTCGGGTCAGGTATGACGGGGATGAGCCCTGCCTGTGGAGAATCGAACAAACAGACGAATGACAAACCTTTGACAACGAATGACAACCCCTCGGCTTCGAACAACACTACCGGAACAGAACAAAGGATTGAAGATGGCCATTGACTCGTCACTACGAAAGCTCCTTGACAAACAGGAGCAGGCGCTACGAACCGCGCTGCCCGGCCACGACCTTGTCTCGCGCACCCGGAAGAACGAACGCCATGTCACCATTGACAAAACCTTCAGCATTGTGATTGAACCTTCCGCATACTTTGCCAAGTATGACCCGAATGTGACCATCAAGATGGAGCTGGACGAGATTGTGGATCAGGTGAACGGTGTCCCTGCTCCGTGGGTGAGTGTCTTCAAACGCGGCCTCCACTACTCTGAGGACATTGTCACCGTCCCCGCCGACGCCGAAGGAGTGGACGAAGTTGAGCAGTATCACAACTTCGTCGTGATCCGACACCACAGCTCCGTCATGCGTCAATACGGGCCGACCAGAACCACCTTCTTCGGCCCGTGGATGGTGGAGACGAGCAATGACACCAGTGACGGCGTCTTGTATCCCTCCCTGATGAGCGCGGCCAAGGTCCACGGATCCACCCAGCATCGCTTCACTGACCGACTCCACAACACCACCTTCGTCCCTCTGCAGGCTGACCCAAGCTTGATCCAGCTTGACGAAACCACCCATCTTCCCGCGCGGCGGAGTCCCCGCAACGCCAGCCGCCTCACCACGGTGGCGTGGAACAAAAGCGCAAAAGTTGTCCACAACAGGATGCTGTTTGAAGAAGCCGTTGCTGGCCACGAACTCATCCAGCTGCATCGTCACGAGAATGACGTGATGCTTGATGACAAACTGCTGATCCACGTCACCGACTACGGCTTTGTCACCCGACTTGACACCGGGGTTGTCGCAGGCATGCATCTGGGAGACATCCTCACCGCGCTGAGTGACACCCCCGCACCCTACGTGAT
Source organism: Amazona festiva (assembly GCA_031763565.1). Lineage (NCBI taxonomy): Eukaryota > Metazoa > Chordata > Aves > Psittaciformes > Psittacidae > Amazona > Amazona festiva. Next base: position 4,956 of record JARPRK010171740.1, on the reverse strand, counting down.
GATCACCTTTGCTGACCCGATGAAACAGGACACAGGGCCAATTGTCGTCGTCCCCGCTGACCTGCCAGAGCTGGAACAGCTGACCGGCGATCCCAATGTCAAGATTGTTGAAACCTTCAGTAGTCAACTGTGGAATGACTACGGACGAGACACCTTCGCTGGGCTGTGGATTTGTGTGGACTCCGGAGACTATGGCCACTTCTACGGCCACGAAGTCTTCGGATCCCTCGTCGCGGCGATGAAGGTGTTCAAGGATCCACGGACGGAGTTCACCTCGATTGAGTGCTTCCAGCCCAGCTCCGACTTTGACACCTTCTTCCAACAGCCGGTGCATCCAGCCCGTTCCATCGCTTGATCAAGTTCTTGGTCAAGCCGGAGCGGGTCGTGACCCATCCAGCGTGGCAAGACCTGTGATGGGTTCGCCTCTCCCGATATAAGACTGTGCCACAACCTTCACCGTCCCCTCTCCGGGCGGAAGGGTGACACATCCCCCGTACCTCCTCCACCCAAGGACAGTGATGAGCATCGACAACGACCCCGGCGTTCTCCACCTGCAAAAAGAACGCCGCCGCGCTGAGGCGGTGATCGAACCCCTCGTTCGAAAACTTGACGAAGTTGGACACAAGTGCCAGTTCGAGCTTTTCTACGACAAGGGGTGGAGGTGTCGTGCCCTCGTTGACGGACGACTGTTCATGGTGTCACACGAACCAGACTTCGACGTGTATGTCAACCAGACCATCGCGCCGAACAGCCGGTTCCACAGCGTCGTCACCATGACCACCGACGAGGTGGTGGCCACGGTGCTGAACCAACGCCCTGCTCCCACCACCTTGATCCTGCATCTTCCCAGCGGAGAAGTGATTGTCGCCGTCCCCAGTGAGACGGAGATCCCGCCCAAGCTGTGTCACCACCCCGCCGTCACCACCCTTCAAATCCACGCACAACCCCAGAAGAACCCCCACTGGCCCACCGTGGAGCCCCGGCTCGACCCCGAACAGTTGAATGAAGTTGTTGAAAACTTCATCAACACCGTGTCAGGCTCCGCCACCGTGTCCACTCCGCGTGACAACGCCTGAGACCCCCACCAACGACAGGAACCCCATGGCCCATCAGAAAATCGACCCAGACACCTTCTTGGGACAATACTTGGAAGATCTCCGCGCCAACGAGTCACGACTTCGCGCCGCGCTGAACAATCACCGTGTGACGGAGACGAATCGATCCACCACCTCGGTGACCCTGCGCATCAATGACGACTTCGAGGTGATGATCACCAACAACCAGTATTCCAGCGTCCACGACGACTACCACTCACTGCCCACGCTGGACGAAGTGGTCGCCCGAGCCGAGAACAGGCCGACAACCCATACGGCAGTGCTGTATGACTGTGAAGGTCTCTACAACTGCGCCACCGTTGTGGACAGAGACGCCCCGGAGCTTGACGAAGTTTCATCAATCCCCGTCTTCAAGTTGGTCAACACCCACTTCGTCGTGAATGCCGAGCGGCGTGGGATGGGCGGGGTGTGGTACATCACCACTGACGAGGAACTTCCCTACCCCTACAAGAACCAATGCTACCTGTCGCTGGCGGACGCCGGACGCGGGGTGATGCAGGGCCTCCACGCCAACGGCCTGCCCGAGACGTGGGGCATCGGTCACCTTGACATCGTGACACCCCAACGTGACGACTGAACCCTGATCACCACACCACTCTGCCTTCGCCGTCCCTGACCATCGAGGCGTTACCACTTCGACAACGTTGAAAAAGTTGACAACGTGACGAAAAAGGTGTAGGGTTGAAGTTGATCCATCTCCACAAGGAGACAACCCCACCGAAGGTGAACCAAGCACCACAAGGAGACCCTGTACCATGACGAACAACCCTTCTGTCCCGATGCCCAGCCCCGATGCAGAGCAGTCATCCAGCTCCCGTTTCGATGACGAGCTGGACTCCTACACGCGATCCCTGCTGGAGGACACCACCCGGCTCGAGGACCACTGTGAAAAGCTTCGTCAAGCCCTGCCGGAGCACGAGATTCGCTTCTCCAACTACGAACTGAATGCCCGCATCGCCGCGATTGACGACTTCGAAGTGCTCGTCACCGCTGGCGGTTACTTCGCTCTTGGCGCGTTTGATCGAAACAGTTTCATCACCCTTGACGAAGTTGTGTCAAGGGCGAACGGAGCACCGGCACCATACACGGTCATCGCCAGCCGGGTGGCCGAGGATGCCTACGTTGTCCTGCCCAGCGATTCGCCGGAGCTTCGTCGCTTCGAGAAGCTTGCTGGGGTTGTTCTGGCTGAGATGTGGCAGGATCCGCACCGCAGCAACTGGGTCACCTCGCTGTCGGACACCTACTGGGTGATTCGTGACGAGAACAGGAGCATCGTGGACGGGGTTGTCTACACCGATCTGCATGACGCAATCCAACAGGTTCACAACAACCTCATCACCGGCTGTGACGATCACTACCTGCAGCCACTCAAGCCGTTTCGTGGAAGCTCGTCACCCGCCCCGCTGGGGTATCCTGCCGCGATGTGAGCACCTTCGGGACCAGAGGGGTGGAGTTTGTTCACCCGCGATGGTCCAAGGCGCTCAGAACACCGCACAGCGGCACTGAACACACTTCCAGCCCCACCAGCTCACCACGCCACACCAAGGAGTTCTTGATGAACAGCGTTCTCGACTGTTGACTGATTTTGTCTAATAGAACACATCAAGTCCAACAATGAAAACTGGTGGATGGCAGCATTGTTTTGGTAGAATAACAGCATAGAGAGGAGAGATACTATGCTGATGCTATTGACAAGCGTTCGTTGCTGGTACTCTCCTGCGCCTTCTCGACTGGAGGTCATGACACCATGACCTTCACCAGTCTGCCCGAGGACAGCCGTAACCGCACCTATGTCAACCCCATTATTCCCAATGAGAACTGGGGAATCGCACTGCGTGTGGGCGAGTGGCTGGGTCACTGGAAACGAGTTGACTTCAATCAAACGTTCGAAAAGGACCATGAGCATCTTCCTAAAACGAAGGAGCGCGTGACCTTCCTCCAGCAACAAGGTATCTCGGACACCTATGCCAAGGCGATGGTGACTGACAATAATGATTTGAACAGTCTCGTTTGGCGCACTTTCAAGACAAACCGCCGCGAGTGGCACAAAGACGTTGCTATGGCGAAGAAGCACCCCAAAAACAAGAAGATGGCGTGGCGCGCGAAGCGCGCGGAGGAAAACCTGACCAACCCACGGCGAGTGACCCACGGTGGCAACAAGCTGTGGCGGCAGGCTCAATCCAGCCCCGAAGCGATGGCTGAGTTCAAGGCAAAACGCCACTGGATAGGCGGTATCGGTCGTAGCGACTTCAAGGGGACAGCGAAGTTTCCAGCTTGTAACTACTACACCAACCAAGCTGTTCGTATTGATGACAAGCTGCAGGTGTGGATCTCTGTCCCTGCTGGCCTGCGCGACGAGGTCGTTCTGGAACGCAACCAGACGTGGGTGTGTGTCGGTTCCATCGACAACGGGTCTACGAAGAATGGTCGAAAAACCCTTGCTGACTACTACCGACAAGGAAGATCTGTTACCAATCATATTCAGTTCATCAACGGCGTGTGGTGTGTGAGATCCAACCTCCGGTTGGATCCCGTTGTCCCTACTGGACAAGGCCGACTGACCGGCATTGATGTCAACGCAGGACACCTTGACTACACGGTGTTGGATACTGCTGGAAACCCGTGTGGTAAAAGCAAAACGCTCACCTACACGTCGAAAAAGGACATCCCGCAGGTTCTCGATCAGTTGGCGGCGGACGCCGCCGCGCGGGGTGCTACAGTCATCGGTATCGAGCTGCTGAGCGGCATGCAGCGCAATTGTACGCGCGGCGGCAGTCGCGCCAAAAACCGTAAGGTGGCCAGCATCCCCAGCGGTGTGTTCAAGCGTGAGATCCTTCGGATCGCGCAGAACCGTGGCTGGGAGCTGCGGCAGATCGATGCCGCTGGCACCAGCGCGAATACTCCCGAATGGGACGACGTTGTTCCCGTCGCTAGCGGCGACGGACACCATACAGCTTCCTACCTCATCGGTAGAAAGGCCCTTGGCCATTCAATCCGTCGAGAGAACGGAAAGGTCGTGAAAACTCGCAGAGACAGCGGACGAAGCGAGTTTGATCTTTCCGGATTTTTCAAGGATTGGGCCGTGGGCGGCGAAGATTCTTCTGGAGGCGGGGCCGTCAACGGGTCCGATCCTCCTATTTGATGTATTCTTCGTGTGGGTTCTTGCGGGTCTCCCACCCAACGGCAAACTATTCCTGACAAGGGGTTATGCGTTGTTGGACTTGACAAAAGACCCGTCAAGCAGTATGAACAGGCCAACAAGGAGTTCCTCGACAACGCGCGCACGCTGGAGAATGCCCTGACCTCCCATCTGGAAGGTCACAATCTCCACCGCGAGGTGACGATGGAGCGGCGAGGTGTGGTGTCGGAGAACGGACGCTCCGTCTGGTCCGTCCTCGAGACCGACATTGCTGCCGAACCTCGAGACGTGCCGTGGTTCATCACTCGATACCGAATGGTTGTTGATGGAGAGTTCTACATCACCCTTTTTGCTGACTGCTTTTTCGTTGGAGACGACCTCTACAATGGTGGTGGCATTCACGACCTGCGGGAAGTGATGGATCTGATCAACCACGTCCCTGCGACAAAAACAGTCGTCTACCACCATCACCAGCCCCTCGCCATCGTGGACAGCAACTCTCCGCAGCTGGAACAAGCAGGAAAGCTTGAGTCAGTTGACCTTTTTCCCACCCATGCCGATGCGCAGCTCAACCGGCTCGCCAACAGCCTTGATGGACAGTGGAGTGTCTCCGACCCCGGCACCCCTTCGAGACAGGCCACCGGTTTGAGTTTCATTGACGCCTTGAAGAAGGCGGACGAAGTCGTCGCAGGGATGGACGAA
>JARPRK010171739.1:0-18551 GCA_031763565.1 Amazona festiva | reverse complement strand
TCCGTGTCGAACGGATCGGTGATCGCGTCACCGAACGTGCCGGCGTCAGAACTCAAGGCCACGGCACCACCGACGAGACCCAACGGAAGAGCCGCCTTGCCGAGCATCTTACCGGCCGGAGACTTGGCGAGCTCCTCGACACCACCGAGAGCCTTACCTCCGAACTTCGCGGCGTCCTGGCCCACGTCGAGCACCTTGCCGGCGACCTTCGCGTCGGCCTTGAGGACACCGGTCTCGGTCTCGACACCCGTTTCGGCCAACTTGCCCATGGCCTTGGCGCCGTCCTTGAGACCGTCGATGCCGTCTTGAGCGACGGCCTGACCCTGAGACGGGCCATCGCTCTGCTGACCACGCTGAGCCATCGCCGCCTTCACGGACGACAAGTCACCACCCGCGGCGAGCGACGGATCGAAACCGAGCGCATCGCTCATGTCCGAGCCGAAACCGGACATGCCCTTCCACGTGTCGGACTGAACCATGTCCAGTCCCCCGTTCTGGTGCAACGCGCCGACACCACGAACCATCGAGTCGATCCCGTTGGACTTGAAGTCACCGGCCTGCTCGGGGAAATTCATCATGTCGGACACCGTGTTCGACATCTGACCCGACATGTGGTCGTTGACGGCGCCGGACAGGACGCTCGACGGCAAGGACGACCCGACGTCGAGCATCTCGTTCATGTCCTGGCCGAACGTCGTGGACGGCAACGAAGACTGCGCCTGGTTGATCATCCGAGTGGTCATCGTGACGGCCCTTCTTCCTGGGGAACAGCGTAAGGGTTGGTGGACGTGTTGGCCGCCAACATGGAATCGAGCTCAGAGGAACTCTTACCGGTGGCGAGTTCTTCACCCTTCTTCAACACGTCGTCGAGCTGAAGAGCGTGACCGGCCTTGTCGGCCAACGAACCGGCACCATCTTCGAGCATCCGAATCGGATGGCCGAGTGGACCCAGACCGGCCTTCTCCAGACCGCCCTGAACGCCCTCGGTGACGTCATGACGCAGATCATCGTTCATCGCGAGCGCCGTGCCGGCGGCGGCGAGACCGCCCCACTTCACCGCCTTGCCGAGGAGACCGTGACCCTGAGGCTTGGCTCCGAAAGACTCAGGCACGCCCTGACCGGGACGGAACTGAGAGTTCATCGCGTCCATGGCGACGGACGGGTCGTTCGCGGCCACGGCGGGATCGAAACCGAGACGCTGCGACATGGTGCCGTTGTCCAACTGGCCCATACGCGACCACGTCGTCGAATGGACCTGATCGATCATGCCGTTGTTGTGCAACTTGCCGACCGAGTCGACCATCGAGTCGATGCCGTTGCCTTCGAAACCCTTCTTCATGTCCATCGCGGCGTTCGCGGCGCCCTTGATGTCACCGTGCGTGATCGACGAGACGACCTTGACGCCGTCCTTGACGATGCCGACGAAATCCATCATGCGCCCGGCCGACGCGAGCTTACCCATGCGCCCACCGATGATGCCGGAGGCGTCCATGTCACGGGTCGTACCGTCCATCTGACGCATCATGGTGTCGTTGATGCCATCAGAACCCACACTCGGATCCTGGTTGTAGCCGTTGATCTGACGATCGAACTGCTTGTTGTACTGGCGCCGGCTCATGCTCTCCTGAGACCAGTCCTTGAGCTTGGCGAACTTCCCGCCTTTCTTGAAGTCCGTGTCCCCGGTGGCGTCGAGTACCTCAGCCGAATCACGGATGACGTCACGAGGAGTGTCGACGGCCTTCGCCGCGTCACCGACCTTCGCGACGTCCTTGCCCACGGACTCGGCGGACGCTTCCGCGCCCCTACCGGTCTTGAGCAAACGTCCGAGCTTACCCATGTCTCCTCCTGATGACGTACCTGTGTACGTCCAGACTACACCGCGCACATGAAACGGGGAGGGTCCGAAGACCCTCCCCGTCACGTCACCGCATCACGTCACTTCGGCGCTCGACGCGACCTCGACGACTCGCTCAGAACGGCGCCGGCGCGTCGTGTGCCACCGCGTGCTCGACCCTCGTCTGATGCTGACGATTGATCTCCTCGACCTTCTCGTCGAGCGTCTTGTCCGCGGCGTGACCGTCGATCCACGGACCAGAAGTACCCCGATCGAGGGACTCGCGAGCGTTCATGACCCTCTCGTCGATCTCGGCCTGCTTCGGATACGACTGAACGACACTCTGCTGAGCGACGGGCTGCTGGACGCGCTGCGCCAACGAGACGCCCGTGTCGCCGAACGTCGGAGCCGAACGAGGTTCGTCGGCCCGAGCGATGCAGTCACGAGCTACCAAAGGCTTGATCCGAGGTTCTTCGACCTGCACGCCACGACTCAACGCGTCCTCGAACGAGCGCATCGCCTCGATGTTGTGACGCACCTGGTTGGGCGCCAGACGCGCATTGTGCAGGCCCTCGAACAACTGCTCGCGAGAGTCAGCGACCTCGACCCAATCCTTGAAGGTACCGCCGTACGCGAGACGATCCATCGTCGCGGCCGACGAGCCCTGCTCGGGCTCCACACCACGGATCGTGCCGTTCGGATCGGTCATGGCCGTCGCGAGACGCTCGACCATGGCCGGACTGACGGTCACGTTGAGGCCGGCCTTGGATTCATGCAGCGCGAGACACTGCTCGATCCAACGCTCCTTCGTGGCACGAATCGGCTTGTTCTTGTCGTCGCGAGCCTCGACCCACTCCACCGAACCGTCGGCGTTCTGACGCTCGGTGATCTCCAGACCCTTCATGAGACTACGAGCCGGACCCATCGTCACGCCGAAACGGACGAACGCCTCGGCCGCGTTGTGCTTGGACTGCAACGTCGCCTGGTTGGTCTTCGACATGACGTTGTTGACCGCCTGGATGTCGACGTTACGCAGCTCCTTGACCGCACGCTTGGAGAACATGCCCGAGACGCCGGCACCCAAAGCCTTGACGGCGGTCGCGTACTGGACCTCCTTGTCCTCGGCGCGCGTGTGCAACGTGTGACCGGTGTCGCGGAAGACGGGCTTCTCTCGACCCAGCTCTTCGTCCATCGGAGCATCGACGACCTCAAGACCGAGGTAGTGCGCGTACTTCATCGCCTTGGACATGTCGCCCTTGGCGCCGGTGTCGACACACGTCTCGATGAGCGACTCCATGTGCTTCTGAGGATCTTCGAAGCTCAACGACACCGAGGCGATCTGCGAATCGGCCATGTCCTTGTAGAGCGTGTTCAGCTCGCCCATGAGTTCGCCACGAACCTCCATGACGTCGACGTCCAATTCACCCGAAGCGTTCTGGCGTTCCACGGAGTTGATCTCTCGCTGAATCGACGACAACTCTTCCTGGAACTCAGGGTTCTGGTGCATCGCGACCTGGTAGTCCAGATTGGTCTGGAAGTAGAGCGGGTAATCCTGCGCCGTTTCGCCCTTGACCGTGGTCTCGATCGCCGGAACGCTGTAGTTCAGCATGTTGCTCTCCGGCGACAAGTACCGCAACGCCTCTTCACGAGCGGCCTCGCTGTACGGAGCCAGGGAGTACACGCCGAACGTGTCGCCGTCGAAGTCTCCCTCGAACGACAAGTCGGCCGCCGGGTTGATCGAGATGCCAGCGATGTCGTTGTCGAGACGCACCTTCATCGCACGCACGGCACCGTTATGCAGTTCAGGCGCACGCTGAATGAGCGCACGGTCGCCTTCGCGGATGTGCAAGGCCTTCATCATCGCCTCGTTCATGCTGACCTCGTTGAGGCCGATGCGCGGATCAGAGGTGATGATCGAGGTCGCCGAGTACGGCAACGTCCGACCCAGCACCTTGTCGGCGAGCAGGTTGTGCTTGTTCTCCAACTGCCGCGTCGTGATCTCACGAGCCAACTGGTTGAACTGCGTCTGCGCCGCGATCTGACACGTGCCACGACCACTACGGTTGCCGTCGGCGTCCTTGCGGCCGTAGACCTGATCCTCGAACTCGGCCCGTGCCTCGGGCTTGAGCTCTTCGCCGGACTCCAGACGCTCCTTGGCGTGAACGTACTTGGCCGTCTCCAAGTAGATGCGCGAATAACGCATCGTGTAGTCGTGGACGACCGAACGACCGTCACGGAACTCCTGACCGGTGCGCAGATTCGCCGACAACACCGGCAACTCGAACGTCGTGTCGGTGTGATTCGGCAGCGGGTCTCCCGTCTGGAAGTTGAGCGCCCACGGAAGTTCCATGACGCCACCGGACGACGCGGTCATCTCGGCGAACTGCGCCATGACCTTCTTCTCCACCAACGTCGGCTTCGACTCAGGCGTACGACGGAACATCGACGCGTCCGGCATGGCGAACACCTTGCGCGCGTCCGTCTCGCCGTGCTCTTCACGACCACGACGAATCGTGCCGTCGGGCTCCATGTCGAGACCGGTGACGTTGAGATACTCGCGCAGTTCGACCATCGCCGCGTCGTTGGTCGCCATCATCTCCGACACGAGCTGCTCACAGCCCACGTCTTCGAGGACACCGACCATCTGAGCGCCGAGACGACGACCACCACGATCAGAACCATCGGCCTCTTCGTCGTACACGTTGGTCACCTTGTCGGCGGCCTTGTGCGTGATGATGAACGTCGCCTCACCCATATTGCCGGGACGAACGTCATCACCGACGACGAGATCCTTGGGGTTCTCCATCATCTCGCGAGCCGAACCACCGTTGAGGCGTGAGATCGCACTGAACGGCGACATCACGACCTCCATGTCGGGGTTCGCCTTGAAGAACTTGACCTCTTCGAGCAGATCCTTCTCGGCGGCCTCTTCGAGACTCATCTCGGAATCGATGATCCGAGAGATGACGCCCTTGTTTCCGTTCAGGTCACTCATCTTGTCACCGTTGATGAGAGGACGACGCTTGCCGTTCTCACCCACGATGGTGTGCGACTCGGCGAACTTCTTCGACACCAAGATCGGATCGTCGAAGTTCCACGCGCGAAGCGACGCGAACGCGGTGTTCGTGCCGGAAACGATCGACGCCGCCTTCATGACGTTGGACGCCGTCATCTGCTGACGGTCGAACGGGTTGAACTGCAGCTTCGACAGACCGTCGAGCTTCATCAACGGCGTACGATCACCCACTTCACCCGGAACGATCGTTCCGTCAGGCTCGACCACGACGCCTTCGTTGAGGAATCGCACGATGCCCTGGTTACGAGCCTGACCCGTCATCAACGGATCGAAGATGTGATCGCCCACCTCTTCGAGCACCGACATGTTACGTCCACCCGTCAACACGTACGGGTCCATCGATCCGTCGTCCGACAAGTCGATGTTCGGGTTGTGACGTGCATGGTAGTCGGCGTTGATCGTCGAACCCTCGCCGATCTCGGTGCCGTAACGGACACGACGAGCCTCGGTCTTGATGATCGCTTCGGCCCACTCACGAGGAAGTTCGTACTCCTCACTGCGCTCCAAGAAGTCGACGGGGTGGCGCTCGGAGTACAGCGTACGGTGCACGCGGTTGAGAGAATCGGGAGTACCGACCTCGGTGCGCGTGTCGTGTTCGAGCATGTCGTTGCGGATCCGATACGCGATCTGGTCGCGCATGAGCTGCTCGTAACCACGCAGGATCGTGCGATCCTCCAGCGGCTTGTCTTCACCCGGCTTCTGCGGAACGATCGTCGCCTCGTAACCGGGGGCATACATGAAGTTCTCGCTACCGGCGAACTTCGTCGTGATCGCACCCAACTCATCGGGAACCCAGATCTGGCCGAGATGGCCGACGAAAGATCGCTCCTTGCCGACGCCTTCACTGACCGGACGGGTCGCCTCGTAACGCACCACGCCTCGATCGTCGATGCGGATCGAAGAGACGGTCGAGGCGCCGTTGATCGACAACGACTCGCGAATATGAGCGCCCATGGCCGCGATGAACGGCTCGTCCGACGTCTCCATGTCAACGCTGGTGTCGGGATCGAACGTGACGAGACGATCCTTCATCGAGTCGATGGCGTAGTCCGAACCCATGAGCTCATCGGCCGAGATGTCGAGACGACGCATGGCCGAAGCGAGCAGACGAGTATTGTTCGAGATGCCCGACGACGACGCCATGTACTTGGCGACCATCGAAGGATCGAAACGACGCTGAACCGAGACGCCATCACCGTCACGAACCTCGTGAGGCTCGAACGTGCCGACGACGTTGTCGACGATGTCTCGCGTGTGTTCGGCCAACTGCTCGCTCATCGTGCCGGAATACGACAGGTTCGCGAGACGTCGGCGGTACTCCATCTGAGCCTCGGTGTCGTCCAGACGAAGATCATCACCGAGCTCGGCTTCGAACGCCTCACGATCCGCACCGGGGCGAAGCAGGTTCGACGTCCGGCCGGTGACGAGATCCCAGTACTCCTGCTGGATGCCCGCGATCAACGGATCCATGCTGAGGTCGGGACGAATCTCGCTCTTGTCCTCGGCCGCGTTGTACTCCAACGCCTGCATGATGATGCCGGCCGGGTTGAGTTCGGCCATGAAACGCGAACGAGCACTCTCGACGGCTTCGGTCAACGCGGCTGTCGCCAACTTCGGGTCACCCAGGAACGACGGAGTCGTCGTGCGGTGACGCGTGTTGTGCTGCAGGAGCACCTTGGCTCCAGGACCCCCGTTCGGCAGATCGGCGTACGTCGACGACAGCATGTTGCCGCTGCGATACGTCGTGTTGACGACACGATCACGTGAAGCGGAGTTGTTGGCACCGCCAGCACGACGGGTGTACGTGCCCGTCTGTCCGACGAGACCCTGACCGTCGAGACGCGCCACGGCCTTGCCCTGAGCGACGCGCACGAGATTGACACAATCCTGCGCCGTGGGCGTGTACGACAGCCGGTTGGACGAGCCCTCGACGGTCTCGGTCGTCATGAAGTACGACGAGACGCCGTTGTCGTAGACACGACCGACGAACGCCTCGTCCTTGCGCGTGTCCATGACGCGAACTTCGATGCCGGTGCCGTCGATGCGCAACTTGACCTGACCTGCAGCGCGATCCGGCATGACCGAGTAGCCGACGCCCTCGTCGCGCAGTTCGTCCATGATCATCGCCGCACGATAGATCGCGTCCGGCGACATGAAGACGCTGGAATCGATCGAACCGTCGGGACGACGAGCCGCGGCCTCGACCCACGGACGAACAGCGGCCAGCTCGGCACGCGTCATGCGCGTCGACAGTTCGGTCAGACCCGACGCGTCGTCGAGGTCGAACACCGGACCGTTGGGACGCAACCACGTGTCGTCGTTCGCCGCACCGTAGAACTCGAACTGAGGGTAGCGCGCCTCTTCGATCCGAGTGGGATCGTCGTCGGCGTACGTCGCGATGTCTTCGGCCCTGACGAAAGACAGACGCGAGCCGTTCTTCTTGACGTTCATCCGACCGGCGAACCGAGGGTCATACGGCGAAATGGGCAGACGTTCACCGAGCTCACCGACGACCGGAGGAACCCGCACCCCGTTCTCCGCGTGCGGCATGCCGAGCATGTTCAGCAGCTCGACGTGCTTCTTGTAGTAGTCGCGAGCCTGTTCGTTCTCGTCCGCGAACGGAGGCTCATACCCTTCGACGTTGGCCGTCATGACCTCGTTCAACGAGGAGATGAACGCCCCGGCACTAGCCGTCTCGATGGCCGTACCCCGCTGCCCGAGGGCGTAATCGAGCTGCTGGCGGATGTATCGCGCCCTCGACACCATGAAAGGAGCGCCCGTGCGCTCCTTGTACTCCTCGATGGTCTGATGGAACACGTACTCGTAGAAGTACCGCGCAAGACCGTCAGTCTTCATGTTTCGTCACCGTTTCTTCCTTGGTCGCATCGCTCGTGTGCCTCCGAGACGACGAGAGACACGAAGCCCCCGGCACCGATCGATCCAGGGATTGACTACGTGAACTCGTCGACGAGTCTAGCACCACGAACCAAACCGAGCTCGTCACGAACCATCCACGCCGGCACACATCGACGGCGTCCCGAAGACATGAAGAGGCCCTCGTGATCCATGGATCACGAGGGCCTCGATCTCTTTCGCTAGGACACGAAAGGAACCGGATCGGACACCCGCGATGCGCCGTCCGGCGCCTTCAACCTATCACGAGGTCATCGCGAGCTTGTCCTCCTCCAGACGAGTCATTCGTCCAGACATCTCCATCTCGAAACGACCCTCCGCGAACGTCCACGCGTCGACGCTCACGAGGAAGCGATACATCGCGTCATGGACGCGGAACTCACCGTGAAGTTCGTCCTTCTCGTCACCGGCCATGTAGACGCGCGAATCAGGATCCTTCGCACTCTCCTTGAGCTTCTCGAAGTTCTCGGAAGCCGCGACCATCTCGATGAGGAGAGAGTCATCCTTGCGCAGGTAGAGCGAACCGTCACGAATCGCGAACATGTCGTCTCGCTCGAACCACGGACGAGCACCGACGTACGACTCGATGACCAAGTCGTCGAACTGATGAGAAACACCGGTTCGAGAAATGAACGAATCCTTCGACAGACGACGGTTGGCGTACAACCGAATCTGACGCGTCTTCTCTTCTTCCTCGGCCCGCCGGACATCGACTTCGAATTCCTCGTTCGCGATCATGCCTTCGTTCGGATCGACCGAACGACGACCGGGCTCACGAATCGCGGCACCATCGGGCAGGTTGTCTTCATCGACACCGCCGGTGACGACGTCTGCCCCCTTGGGCAACGTCTGCGACTCCGATCGCTCACGCTCCATGGTGTCGATAATCTCCATGATCTCACGAGACACCACGTTCGGATCGACCTGAGTGATCGAGAACTCGTCGAAACCGTATGCGTCCATGTACAGGCGGCGTGCCTGATCCGCACTCCAACCCTTGTCCATGCGCTTGTTGTACATCTCACGGAAATCGGGCTGGTTGAGACGAATGTCGAACCCGGCTGCCTCGGACAACGTCGGAACCGTCTGCAACGAATACGTGTGACCGTAATGGACGATCGTCTTCTCGGCGCTGCCACCGAACAAGGCGAACGACATCGGCAAAAGCGTCTCGTTACGGTTCCACATCGGCATGTCGCCGGCACGGAACACGATCGACTGGCACTTACCGATGAACGCGAAGTCGTTGTAAGTCAACGTCGCCTTCTTCTCGGCGCTATCGGTGTACGTGATGGTCGCGTCGTTCTTGTTGACGATCTTGCTGTTGTTACGCGTCACCGAACGCGAACCGCGCTTGACCTCTTCACGCTCGCCGGACATCGTCGACAACGTGTTGATCATCTGATCGTCCGTGGACTTGAGGTACACGATGTTGTTGACGTTACCCTGCAAAATCTTGTCGACACCCTCACCGTACACGGCGAGCAACTGAGCCATCGTCTGAAGAATGAGCGTGAACTGCTGTTCCTGACCCAGACCGATCGACAGCATCGTCTCGAACCCGGAAATACCGTGACCTTCGGACTGAAGGTTACCGAGCTCATCGAGCATGAACCGAGTCTTGTACAACGGCTTCTGGTTGTCCTTCGTCAAGTACGACTTGTCGAAGTTCAAGTTCACGAGCTGGCGAAGCAAGATGAGGATGAGCTTCGCGTACTTCATGAGGTGCGGCGGCGTGACGAGGAAGACGATCTTCGGCTGCTCGGAGTATCGAGCCGACGTCGACATGATGATGGGTGAATCCATCATCGTCTTCTCCGGCTTGCCCGACGTGAGGTTCGTCAACCGCTCGTTCTTGAAACGACTGTGATCCGAGACGAAGACCTTCTCACCGTCGACCTCGGTCGGCACCAGTTCGGTGAGCAGACCATTACGGACGATCGTGTTGCCCGTGACGGGATCGCGAACCAACGAACGACCGTTGAGGGAGGTCTGATAACCCTTCTTGAACTGGAAGTAGAACTCCCGGTTCAACACACCCGTCCGGTCGTTGACGAGCTGAAGACGAACGTAACCGATCTCGTTCTCGAACTTACCGTCGAAGTAATACCGGGCCCAACCTTCAGGTGACACGGTGTCGTCGTGGTGAAATTCCGAACCGAGCTTCTTCGTGAACCCGATGTCCTCGAACGCGTCCCACTTCGCCTGCAGACCCGCGAGCGAGTATCGCTTCATGAAGCCCGGATCGAAACGCACACCGAAACGACGCGGGAACGACAAACCGGCGAGGTCGGTGTTCTGCGACGGCGGTCCGGACGTGAGTCGCGAGATGGTCGGATCCGTGAAGAACGCCATGGCGGTCACGGCGATACCGTAGACCGAGGCGATCATCTTGTCCGAACCGGCCATCGACGTCAACGAGTTGTGTGCGTCGAGAACACGAGATCGCGAGTCGTTACGCGGCAGACGAGCCGTCGCCTCGAAGTAGAGGGACATCATGTCCATCTCGGACTCGCCGTTCCACAACTCGGATTCCTGCTTGGCCTGATTGAGCAATTCGGTGAGCTGTTCGTCCGACCAGCCCTCGTAATTCTTGGCTCGAACGCTGGGATCCATCTTCTCGCCGACGATCGAAAGCGGCGACCTCATCTTCTTCGACGACAACTGGACGAAGAACTGGTAGCAGTTGTAGAGCGTGACCTTGCCCCACATCTGGTCGATGCGCTGCTCCAGCACGTCGAGGTCCATGCTCTCCAACTCTGCCTGCAGACGAAGCTCACGCTCCTCTTCGAGGTAGAAGTCGATCATGCCGTACGCGGAACGCTTGAACGCGTTGGCCGCCGCGTTGGCCCACATCGGATCGGAGTCGCCGGCGTCGGTCGGGAAGAACACCTCGGAGATGTCCTCGATGTACGCCGCGCACTTACCGAAGTCGCCCTCACGAGCAGCCTCAGCCGCCAAACCGAGCGGGTTGTAGATGTTCGTCTTCGTCGGGTTGATGAGGTTGAACTGCACGACCTGATAACCACGACGCGACGCACGCACGAAATTCTTGACGAGAAGCTCGCCCTTCGGGTCGTTGACCACGATGTTGTTCGGACGCTTCTCGCGCAACCACATGTCGATGGTCGGCTCGATGATCGTCTGACCCTTACCGGCTCGGGTGATGGCCAAGACCATCGTGTTGACCGGAGCAGTATCGACGACGTACGCGCCCGCCGGACGTTGCGGCTCGTAGAGCGGAAGCTCCCACTCGTCGTTCACGACGTCGGCGGCCGTGTCGTAGACGGTCTTGTTGACTTCCTTGTCGCGATCGCGACCGCCCTTGTTGTAATCGATCTTGTCGGGATCGAAACGACGACGGTATTTCGAATCCTTCGGCAGGCCGGAAGTGTCGAACAAGAAATCGCTGAACTTCTCGTCGAACATCGGAACCATCTCGGTGATGATCTCACCGTTCTCGTCCGTGAGCTCCTGGCCCTTGTACACCACGACATCGCCGTCATCGTCGTAGACGGTCTCGGCCGCTCGTTTGGCGACCGCGACCTTCTTCACGCCCTTGTTCGACGCGTGATAGTGCGAGATCAACGACGTCGGGGAAATCGCGGAATGCGCCCCAGCGTCCGGATACATCGCGTAGTTGTGGATGACCATGTCGGGCGGCTGAATGTACGCGTCGTTCTTGCTCTGCAGCAAATCGGCCGTCGAAGACTCGATGTTCTGGGTCTTGACCATGTTGATGAGGTACGTGTGCAACACACCCCACAAGATCAAGGCGAAGATCACCGACGCGAAGAACTTCAAGAAACCGAAGCTGAAGAGTTGATCGGTGATGTTACCCGTATGAACCTTGGACGTATCACCACCAGCGTCGGTGAACTTCGTCACCGCGTCCTTGATGAACGCGATCAACGAAAAGACACACCAGAAGAAAACGTATGCCAAGATGCCAGCGATGATGGCGACGACGCGCATCGGGTTCGTGGAACGAACTCGACCGAGTTCACCACGCTCGATCTGCTGACCTTCGTAGACGTCTTCGTAGTGATTGGAACCACGAGACTGGATTCGATCCCACGACGTACTGTCGTTGCGTTCGAATCCCAGACGTTCAGTCAACTTGGACACGAGATCTCACCTACTTTCTACCTTGAGATGAAACATGAAGAGACGACGAACCGGGACGAACCTCGAAGAAGTTCATCCCGGTTCGTCGTCTAGGGAAAGAAATCAGATGAGCAGACGGATCGAATCCGCCAGCTGATCGATCTGGATGAAACCCGAATCACCGACGTGCAGGCCGACGATGTACCCGACGATACCCAGCAAAAGAGCGAGGGCGATCGCCACGATGTAGATCATACGACGAACCATGATCGCCGTCGCCCAACGCTGGTTGAAGGAAAGGATCGTCGCCGCGTGCGAATCCTTCTCGGCACGCAGACCCTGCTGATAACGCTCCTCGAAACGTTCGGTGATCGTCGCACGCTCGGCTTCGAGAGCCTGAATACGCTCCTGACCTGCACGAGCATTGCTCTCGGCCTCATCGATACGTGCCTGCAACGACGTACGCAGGCCATCGAGTGAACTCTGAGCCCTCGTCTCGGTCTCGACGAGACGAGCGTTGAGATCAGCCAGCTCACGCTTGTAATCGTTCGACTTGGCGTCGAGCTCGTCCTGATGGGCCTGCGTCAGACGCTGAATGCGATCAGATCGATCGAGGTCCTCCTGCAGCGTCGCGGTACGAGCGAGATCGGCCTTGAGGTTCTCGTCGACCACCCGGACGATACGAGCAGACCATTCCTGAGCCAACGCCATCTCGTCCCGACGATGCTTCTCAAGCATGGGAGCCAAAGCCGCGATCGACTGAGTCGACAAGACGTCGAGCATCGACTTGGCCGCGAAACGACGATCCTCGATGATGCCGGCCATACGGCCTTCGTGCATCTCCTCCAACATGGACGTCAGACGCGACGGAACGGCCTGCTTCTCACGATCGAGACGGCCCTGGTTCTCTTCCCGATAACGGACCTTCGCCATCTCGGCGGCAGCGTTGGCCGCCGTCTCCATGCCCTTGGCGAAGTCTTGGTCGAGGCGAAGGATCTCTTCGGTGATGAGCAGATCGGAACGATTGATGCGCTCGTCACGATCACGAACCGCCTGTTCCTTGAGATCACCGAACGGCGTCTTCGGATCATCGATCGACGTCTCGGCGGCGATCTTGACGATCCCCTGCGACATGAGATTGACGTAGAGCGCCCGAGCCTCATCGACGTTCGCGGCGTGACGAGCAGAGATCTCACCGTTCGCCGCGTCGGTCTCGGCGGCGATGATGTCCGCCAACCACGATCCGCCGACCGCTTCACGAGCATCGGTCTCGAACGGAAGGTATGGCGTGGAATCCTCGAACGACTGGACCGCGTTCTCGAAGTCCTCGGTCGTGACGTCGAAGTCCAGACGCGTGTCTCGGAATCGACGCAAGACGGCGTCATGCATCTCCTCCTCGGTCACGACGTCGTCGTCCAGATGACCCTCGGGGTCATCATCCTCCTCGTCGAGACCCTCGTCCTCACCGTACTCGTCCGGATACTCGTCCGGGTACTCGTCCGCATATCCACTCGCGGACTCATCGACCGGAGCAGGGACCGACGCGGACCGAGACTCGACGACGGACGTCGATGAAGACTCGCCATCGGGATCACCGAACTCATCGAGTGACGGCTCACCGTACATGTCCTCGGGAGGACCGTCGTATTCATCGTCATCGGTCGGCTGATCCGTCGGCTCGACGACGGGCTCGACGACCGACGAGGACGCGTCGACACCCGCGGACGCATTCGTCGAGGCGGACGTGGACGTAACGACATGCGCACCCGTCGACGACCCACCGACGGACCCACTCGCCGACTCCGCACCGGCGATCGCCTGATCGATGACCTCGGCGACGTTCCTGGTGCCGAGAGCGATCTCCTGGCACTCTTCGAACGTCGCCGGCGCGACACTCTCGGCGACGAATTCACTCTTGCTGCTGGTGTCCACGATGCACCACGTGTACGGAGCGTTCACCAACAAGCTGAACTCGTCCATCATCTGGATGGTCGTCGTGTTCGGAATGATGACCAAGACGTCGTTCTTGAGCATCTCGCCCATGGTGACGATGGAGATGCGGTCGTTCAGCATCGCCTGGATGATGGTGCCCTTGTCGGCGTCGTTCGCGTTCTTCTTGTTCAGACCACCGATCGCGTCAGTGTCGAGCATGAGGGTCGCGAACTTGTCGGGAGCGTACTCGAAGGCCGAACACTGAGCGATCATGCTGATCGCCGGACCGGCGACGCTCTCGGGGAGAACCGAGTCGAGCTTCTCGTTCGGCTTCTTGGGACGCTCGCGACGAGTGCGGCGAGTTTCGCCGTCGTTCGCACGAGCGGTCGACGACTCCTCACCGTTCGCCTCATGATCGGTCGAACCGCCATCATCGGCATCGGCGGGGCGCTTGGACGAACCACCGAGGCCGAGGCCTCGCATGACGAGGTCGCCACCACGGAACCGCTTGGAACGACGTTCACGACGCGGGGTGTCCGATGATCCGTCGGAGCCCTGATCGGGCGTCTCGACGCCGTCCACCGCGTCGTCGCCGGACGTGTGCGGTTCGTGACGATCGGCGTCACCCTCATCCCCGAGAGAGCCCGACGTCGGCGACGGCTCATCGGGCAAGATGTCCTGCCCGAACGAAGGGACTTCGTCGGGGTGAAGGCTCAGACCTTCTTCTTCGTTTTCGTGCTGCGGCATGAAGATGCCCTCCTGTGTCTTTCGTGTCCTAGCCGTCAGAATACCTCATGAGCGGGATTCGATTAACCCGCCGAGATGACGATGCGAGCATTCGTCTTGTTCTCGAACTTGTCCTCGCTGCGCAGGATTCCTTCGACGCCCATGTTGATGACCCGAACGCCGGGGTTCTTGTTGATGTACTCGGCCACCGCCGACGCGATCTCATCGTTGATCGCACGAATGGCACCACGCGCACCACCGTCGTCGGTATCGGTCTGCACGAGGTTGTACGCGAGGTACTCCTGGACACGCTCATCCGCGACGATACGCACACCATGACGACGACGAACGTCCATGTAGATCTTCGCGAGATTCATCGAGATGATCTCGGACTTGGTCTCGGCGCTCAACGGCCGAAACGGTGCGACGTGCTGAATACGGTTGTACAACTCGGTGGGGAAACTCTTGGAGTTTTCTCGAATCGAACGTGCGATGAGCTTCTGGTAATCACGCAGACCGTCGTCGACGTCCGCGGTGTAGAACACGGCGCTCTTGAAGGACTGAGATCCAGCGTTGGTCGTGAGGATGATCCACGAGTTGCGGAAACTGACCTCACGACCGTTCGCGTCGGTCAATCGAGCGTCGTCGAGTACCGACAGCAGCAACTTCGAGACAGCAGGACTCGCCTTCTCGATCTCGTCGAGCAGGATGACCGAGAACGGCGCACCCCACACACGCGCGGTCAGTTCCTCACGAAAACGTTCGAGCATGTTGTCGTTCGCGTACTCAGCGAGGTCGAAGCGGATGAAGTGTCGCTGAGCATCTCCGAACAACGCCTCGGCCAAAGCCTTCGAGAGTTCCGACTTACCGACACCGGTGGGGCCGGCGAACAAGAACGTACCCATCGGCTTGTTCGGATCGTTCATGCCGGCGATGCCGAGATGAACGCGCTTCGCCACGGCCCGAACGGCCAGGCGTTGCGATAAAACACGTGAATTGAGGTACTTCTCCAGACCATCCACGTCGACCCGAAACGCGACGTTGTTACCGGTCGACGAATACACGACATCGGCCAGCAACTTTTCATCCATCGGACGACCCGTGACCGTGTGCAGGCCGAACATCTCGTCGAGAAGCTTGACCGACTTGCGCGGCTGAGCCGAATCAGGGATGTATCGCTGAGCGTAGTCGTAGATGAGCTCGAACATGCGATCCGTCGGGAACGACTGACTCTTCCCGTAACGCTCGACGAAGCCACGAAGAATCGCGATGACCGTCTTACGATCAGGTTCTTCGAGATCGATGCGCTGGAAACGCTCGGCGAGCGGAATGTTCGGCGCGATGAACTTGAGATACTCCGCCTTGGTGGTCGCCGCGATGATCTTGAGTCCCAACGAACCGGACGACGCGAGAACCGGCTTGATCGCTTCGACGGACATCGGCGACAACTCGATGAGTCGGTGAACCTCGTCCATGAAGATGACGATCTCTTCGCCCGACTCGCGGTGATACCTCTGGGCCTCGTCGAACAAGAGCTTGATGTACGCGGACATCGCGCCGGCGTCATGGTCGGCCAACATCTGTTCGAGATTGACCTCCCAATACGAACGCTTGGTGTCGACGAGCATCGTGGCCTGAACGAGGGCCGTGTTGTGCGTGACGACATGCTCGCGCCCGACCTGGTACAGATGATCGTCGGCGTCCACCATGATGCACGTCATCTCGACGTCTTCGCCGGTATCGACGACCGAGTCGATCGCGAGATCCGTGTAGACCTTGTTGAACTTACGGTCCCCACGACGATGTTCATCGAGCTTATCGAGATGACGAGGCAGGCTGAACAACATCGGCTTCTGCTCGTCGGAAAGCCTCACACGAAGCACGTACTCGACGTTCTTGTGCCGACCACCACGAACGAACTCGCCGATCGTCGATCGAACACCGACCGTGGCCAACAGATCACGAACGTCCTGGACCAGACCATACGAGTTGGTGTGGAACGACACACGAGTGCGATCATCGCTCGACACACTGCCGTCGGTGTCGAAAAGGCCTCGCAACAGTTCGAGGCGCTGTTCGATGGAACCGAGGAAGTATCGGCGCGGAATTCGACGATCGATACTCTTGGTGAACATGACGCCTTCGAGATCCTCCAGCTCGGCGACATCCTGCTTCTGAACGTACTTCTGACCTCGACGATGAGCATCATCCGCAGCGACCAGAAACTGCCAGTCGTAGTTGTGCGGATTGCGAACATGGCCGACGGCACCGAGCCCATCGGCCACTCGGGAAACGACGAACTCATCGTCCGAGCTCATCGTGACGGGTCCCCCACTAGAGCGTCCATCCGCGCGCATCGTCAGACAACCATCACCGATGAGCGCGCCGAGAGTGTAGGGGTCCAGACCGAAAGCGACATCAGCTCGCTCGACGGCACCTCCGACCGGAACACTCCACGTGTTCGTCCCCTTGCCATTGGTGATCCCCGCGTCGATGATCTCGCGAAGGCTCATCGTGCGATACGGCTTGTTCACGTAACGGTCGTACGTGTTCCGCACGTCCCACAGATGTTCGTCGTTGCAAGGGACCTGACGTCCATCGACAAATCCCACGATGAACTTGCGCTTCGGACCCTGAGGAAAGATCCCGGTGACCTTCGTCGGGTTTCCGAAACGACCGAAGACCTCGTCTCCTACGACGAGCTGGTCGATACGGACATAACCTCGCTCGTCGTTGACGGCGATGAGAGTGTCGTTCGGATGGGCCTTGCCCGTGCCGGCTTCCGCGAGCAACAACGGATTGCACATCTCCAGACGGGCCAACGCGGCCAGGATCTTGACGATGTCGACCTCGCGCCCGACGATCTTTCGCGCAGCGGCGTGCAGTGGCGTGACGAAGCGGTGCAGCGTCGGGTAGTTCTCGACTGAGAACGAGGCATCATTCGGCATGGCGGGTCTTCCTGGAACATGTCGTCGTGGCGTCGAAGAGATCGACCACGAGGCGACGAAACGGCGGTTCACGTCGACGGCGAGATCGGAGAAACCGGAACAGATCGACATCTCGTCCGACCGATCACACACAAATCATGCACATCCTATCAGGGACGCGTGAAACCGAGACACACGAAAACCGCCCCCGAGTCGAAACTCGGGGGCGGTTTTCGTGTGTGCGTGTGAGAACCTCAGATCAGTTCGATCAGAGACCGGCCTCCGGACCGTTCTTCTCGACCGAAACCGACTCAGCCGACTTGAGCTTGTCCAGAGCCACGTCGAGGTCGGACTTCTGCGGAGCCGCCTCCTCCTGGGCCGGAGCCTCGGGAGCGGCCGGGGCCTCGGCGACCGGAGCCTCGGGAGCGGCCGGGGCCTCGGGGGCCTGCGGAGCTTCCGCCTGGACCTCGGCCTGAGCCTCGGGAGCAGCCGGCGCCTCAGGAGCCTTCTGCGCGGACTTCTCGGCGGCCTTGGCCTCACGAGCAGCCTTCGCCGCGATCTGGGCCTCACGCGTCGCCTGGAACTGCTTCTCGATGAGATCCTTGGTCGCCTCGAACTGAGGCGCCTGCAGCGTCTTCGTGTTGATGATGAAACCGCGCGTGTTGATCTGCTCGACGTCACCGTTCGGCATCTCGCGGGTCGTCTTGCGCTTGCCGTGACCGAAGGTCGACTTGGTCTTGATGCCGTCGTCCTCGCGCTCGACCGTCTGGTCCTTCTCGATGCGGTAGCCGTTGGCGTCCTTGACGAACTTGCCGTCCGCGTCCTTCTCGAACTCGCCGGTGTTGCCCGGAGGCGTCATGATGTCGGCGTTGACCGTCATGACCGTCGAAGTGACACCGCTCGGGCTGGTCACCTCGGTGATGCTGGCGACCTCCTTGATGGCCTTGATCTGGCTGTCGGAGTAACGAACGTCGTGCTTGATGTCGACGCCCTTGTTGCCGTGACGGTCGAGACCGTTCGTGGAACGCTCGATCGT
>JARPRK010171737.1:0-11590 GCA_031763565.1 Amazona festiva | reverse complement strand
ACCTTCTCTGCAGCTCTCTTTGGACCCAGCCGGGATGTGCTGGGCTTCCTCCATCTGCCATGGCCCTCAGTGGGGAACGGGGCACTTGCTGGATCTGCTGCTGCGCACCTGAAGGGAAATGGACTTGGAGCTGTGACTCATTGTGCTTCCCAGGGGAATGGTTCCGGGAAGTCATCCTCGTGGGGATAACTGAAAGGGCCTTGTTAATCTATGGCAATTAATCAGTGACTTAATTAAAAGAAATGTGAATCCAATGGTGATTTGGCAATAACTGAATTTTAATTCAACAGCGATTTCACAGTGATTCGAAGATGATGTAAATTACAATTTAGACGATGACTTTGACAATGAGTTTGCCTTCCAATATGTGTTTGATGCCTCCAAGAAAGCTTTAAGTTGACAGAGGGGTGCGAATATGATGAGACCTTAGAAGGAAGTTCTTCCCTGTGAGTATGGTGGGGTACTGTCACGGGTTGCCCAGAACGATATCCATCCGGCAGTGGGTCTTTTCTGGTTCAAGGCATGCAGAGAGGCAGCTCTGCTCAGATTTAGCACTGATTCAACATAGGTTTGATGAGAAGGAGAGAAATTCTATGGAGTAATGGTCAGGATTGAGAAAATGCTTCCTGCTCATGGCAAGATTGGAGTAAATATAAATAGTAAACCCCCAGGTTGCCAGATTTGGCGGGATTTGGGTTGCGGTGACCCATAAAGCACCCACGCGGCATTCTCAGGACCCACGGAACATCCCAGAGGTTACCCCTAGAGAATCCCAGAGAATACCTGCAGCACCTCCAGAATGCTGTATGGACTCAATCAGAGCGCATGCATCGCAATGAGCATGGGGACATGGGGACCTCAGGGGTGCCTGATTCTGGAACTCCCCAATGTTCAGGTATGTGAGGCCGCAGAACCCCATGGAACCCTTCACCAGAGGCACTGGGAGATGACAACTGCCCCGTGGAGCACCAGCTACTGGTGGAGGAGGTAAGAGCAGCTCCTCTGTTGTTTCCCATCCGGGTATCTTGATGCCAGTGATGCCTGTGGACACAGGAGCGTGGAACGACGTAGGTGGCGATGGCGATCTCGGGGTGCTTTAGGAGTTGCCAAGAACACCTCAAGTGGCTTCCCCAAAGCAGCTGCTTTGGGCTCGGTGTGTGAGTTGTGCAGGCTGAGCTGGCAGCAGAGTGCTCCGGCTGCCTTAAATCCTGGGATCTGCCTCATTTCTTGTGGGGAGAACAAGGGCCAGTGGGGACAGGGCAAGGGGGAACAATGAGCTTTGACTCATTGTGCTTCGCAGGGGAATGGTTCAGAGAAGTCATCCTTGTGGGGACAACTGAAAGGGCCTTAGTAATGACCAGCGGTAATTCATCAGCAACTGAATGAAAATCAAACGGGAATCCCATGGTGATTTAGCAATAACTGAATTTTAATCGAACTGTGAATTCTCAATGATTTCAAGATGATGTAAATGACAATTTAGATGATGAATTAGACAACGAGTTTGCCTTCCAGTGTCTGTTTGATGCCTACGGGAAAGCCTGAGGAGGATTCTTTACAAGGGAATGCAGTGATTAGACAAGTGCGAACGGCTTCAAGTTGGCGGAGGGGAGTGAGTAAGAGGAGACCTTAGGAGGAAGTTCTTCCCTGTGAGCGTGGTGGGACACTGTCACAGGTTGCCCAAAACGATATTCCTCTGGCGGCGGTTCTTTGCTGGTTCAAGGCATGCAGAGAGGCAGCTCTGCCTGGATTGACCCCTGATTTAACTTAGATGTGATGAGAAGGAGAGAAATTCTATTGAATAAGGGTCAGAATGGAGAAAATGCTCCCTGCTCTTGGAAAGATTGGAGTAAAAATCCCAATAAACACTCAGTTTGCCAGATTTGGGTGGGATTCAGGCTGTGGTGACCCCTAAAGCATCCACAGAGCATCCTCAGGACCCACAGAGCATCTTGGTCATACCCCTAGAGAATGCTTGCAGCGCCTCCAGAGCAACCATGGAACCAACCAGTGCTCACGCATCACAGTGACCATGGGGACATGGGGACCTCAGGGGTGGCTGATTCTGGAACTGCCCATGTTAAGGTGTGTGAGGCCGCAGAACCTCACAGCCAGCTGGGGCTGAGCTCACCACCAGATACACTGCTATGCGGGCAGCAGGGTCTCCATAGCTATGCTATATTGTGCTGCGCTACGCTGTGCCGTGCTGTGCTTGCTGTGCCATGCTGTTCTATGCCGTGCTATACTACTCCATTACAATCCCTGCACTGATCATCAGTCAAATGATGACGAGCCTGTAATTTACCTGAAATGTCAGCTGCGTTTTCAGCTCCGGAATCATTTTTAAGGACACAAAATTGTTCCGGGGGGAAACAGGTTTTAATTTTATTTCATTCGTTTAATTTCAGTTCAGTACAGTTCGTATTAGGAAAAGATTCCTTGCATTGAGGGTAGTGAGACGCTGTCAGACTCTTGCCCAGAGAAGCTGTAGCTGCCCCATCCCTGGCAGTGGATGCAGGGCCTCGGAGCAACCTGCTCTAGTGGAAGGTGTCCTTGCCTGTGACAGGGGTTGGAGCTGAATGAGCTTTAAGGTCCCTTCCAACACAACCCTGTCTGGGATTCCGTGATTCTCCGCAGTGCCAATGTCGGTCCCTCTCCACTTCTCGTAGGTGGCCGTGATGCCCCATTCCGCTGCCCAGGTTGAGCTGTGACCCCTCGCGTGCTCCACCTCTGGACCAAAGGCACTGAGAAACAGCAGGGACCTCCCCGAGCTGGCTGGGCAGATGCTGGTCCTCCCACGGTGACTCCCGGAGCAGCCCTGGGTGCCCAGTGGCCACGGGCACGATGCTGCCGTCATCACAAAGCCGTGGCGATTGCTGTGGAGATGATGTCCGTTGTGACGGGGCCCAACGCTGAGCGTGGGCTATTTAAGGAGAGGGAGCCCTGCAGTAACCAGTACAGAGGAGACCCCTCCATCGGGAGGCTGCATCTGCCCTGGCTGCCCTGCGCATTTGGGTATGTGTTTTTTGTCTTTGCAATCCTGTGTTAGTGTTGTCTTGAAATACGTTGTGGGTTGCTCGGCACCTTCTGAGAGACACCCAGCCTAACCCAAGCAGCGACGTGTCCCTTCTGGGCGACTCCCCTCAGTTTCTGTGGCCTGAAGTGCCGTGGGCCCACTGGGCTGAAAAGCGTTGATATTAGACTGTATAATTTATAATGGCAATATAGATATATAATTAATTCTATTATTATAATAGATCATAATTTTATTTTCATTATATTATAGCTTTTTATAAAAATAAGTGAGGGTTATACTTGACTTGCGGTCAGGAAGAGGGGTTATGATCAGGAATAGGATTTAAGGTCGTGGGTTAGGCCACAGTCTCAAAGCAGGGAGGGGACAAGGACATGAGGAGTTTGGGGGATGCAGTGGTGTTTTGGGGTCTCCGGGGATGTTTTATGGTGTCCATTAGAAAACGCAGGGGTAGTTTAAGGGTATTTGGGGATGTTTCAGGGGTGTTTGTGGGTGTTCCGGGAGTGTTTCAGAGTCGTCCATTAGAGCAGCTTGTTCCAAGCCCCGTCCAACCTGGCCTGAAAGCAGGGATGGGGCAGGCACAGGTTCATCGGGCACCCTGTGCCAGAACCTCAGCACCTTCACGGGGAAGAATTCCTTCCTAATGTCTGATCTAAATCTCCCCTCGTTCATCTTCAAATAGTTGCCTCTTTTCATTGCAGGTTCTTGAAAAAAAGCTCCTCTCAAGGTTTCTTGTAGGCCCTGTTTAGGTATGGGCTTAGTGAGGTCTCCCTGGAGCCTTCTCTTCTCCAGGCTGAACACCCCCCAGCTCTCTCAGCCTGTTGTCATCAAAGATGTGCTCCAGCCCTTAGAGCATCTCTGTGACCCTTCATAAGCCCATCCTTGTTGGATCATAAGAGAACAGAGGTTGGAATAGATCCCAGGAGTTCTCAAGTCCAACCTGTCAGGGACAGGGTCAGAGCAAGTGACAGCCTTCCCTTCCCAAGCTCTCAGGTCCCCGTCAGCCTTCCATTCTCCGGGATGGACAAGCCCAGCTCCCCAAGGCCGTTCCCATAGGCACCGTGCTCCAGTCCCTGCTTGTCCTGAGGGCCCATTGCTAAACCCAATAATGCTTGGCAATAGTCTTCCTGATCTGGGGATGTGAAACCTGGATGGAGTATTCCAGAGCATCCCTTCCCTTGTTCTCCTGCCGTGCTCCTGGTCGGAGAGCCCGCAACGCTGCTGTCCTCCCTCGCTGCCAGGGTACACACCGCCTCCTGTTCAGCTTCTGTCCCACCCAGACCTTTCCCATGGGTGCTCCCAGACAGGCAGCCCCAGCCTGTGCCATTGCAGGCGAGTCCCCTGCAGGGACACCTCTGTCCCCTTCTCTCCCGCCCAGGACACATCGAGAGCTCTGCAGTCCCCCCCATGCCATCCCATCTCCCCACTCCAGCACAGCAGCCTTGGCCCTTGGGCTCCAAAAGAACTATTTACGCTCCAGTCTCAGAGCAGCCATCCCAGAGCTGGAGTAGCCAGAAAGCTGATTTCATTCCCCTTCATTCCTGCTCTGTGAGGACATAGCGCAGAGAAGAAGTTGCTGTGGGATCATTTATTTCCCTTAAATACAATGAGAGCCCCACGGTGACACAAAGTCTGTGGGTCACACAACACGAGTGGCTGCTTAAGCAGGAGGAAATGAAAACTGACGTTCCTATGAAGACATCGTCACAAATTGAAACAGGAAAACAGATGTAAAGCAGCAAAGACAGACAGGGCCTGTCATGACCTACGCTGGCAGCCTTTTGCAGAGGAAAGCGGGCAGAGTATGGCTGCTGAAACACATCCAGTCATCTCCTCACAGCATCCTTGAACTCCTGGTTTCTCAGGCTTAGATGAGGGGTTTCACTGCTGAAGGCACCACTGAGCAGAGCAGTGGCAGCACCAGATCTAGGAATGGGGAGGACACGGAGAGGGGCTTCGGGCTGGGAAATACCACAGTGGTGACAAAGAGGGAGAGCACAGCCAGGTGAGGGAGGCACGTGGAAAAGGCTTTGTGGCGTCTCTGCTCAGAGGCGATCCTCAGCACGGCCCTGAAGATCTGCACATAGGAACCCACAATGAAAACAAAACAGCCCAGTCCTAAAAACCGACTTAGCACAAGAAGCCCGACTTCCCTGAGGTAGGAATGTGAGCAGGAGAGCTTGAGGATGTGGGGGGTTTCACAGCAGAACTGCTCCACAGCATTGCCTCGGCAGAGGGGTAATGAAAATGTATTGGCTGTGTGCAGCAGAGCATGGAGAAACCCCGTGCCCCAGGCAGCTGCTGCCGTGCGGACACAAGCTCTGCTCCCCAGGAGGGTCCCGTAGCGCAGGGGCTTGCAGATGGCCACGTAGCGGTCGTAGGACGTGACGGTGAGGAGAAAATGAAAAAGAGAAAGAAAAAGATCTGTGCAGCACAAGCTGCGTAGGAGATGGCCCTGGTGTCCTGGAGGAAATTTGCCATGGATTTGGGGACAGTGGTGGAGATGCAGCCCACGTCCAGCAGGGAGAGGCTGAGCAGGAAGAAGGACATGGAGATGTGGAGGTGCTGGTCACAGGCTGTGCTGGTGATGGTGAGGCTGTTTCCCATGAGCGCAGCCAGGGAGATGCCCAGGAAGAGCCAGAAGTGGCAGAGCTGCAGCTCCCGCGTGTCTGCGAATGGCAGGAGGAGGAAGTGGGTGATGGAGCTGCCGTTGGACATCTGCTGCCTCTGGGCATGGGGCACTGTCAGAGGAGAAAAAGGCAGCGACAGCTTAGGGGAGAGTTCTCAGGATAAAACCAGTTCATTTCCCATAAATTTCCACCGTCTCCCCAAGTTCAAATGAATTTTCCCGTTCCTGGTGCTCGTGGATGGGTGTGCTGGGAGAAGAACTGTGGCTCCAAGGGCTCAGCTCTGTGTCGCTGCAGGGGTTTCTGAAGCTGCTCTGTGGAAGCTCCGATACCCACGAGGGATGTCAGAGGTAACAGAGGTTCAGCATCTGCCCTCCCAACTATGAAGATTGTGGCTGCAGAGCAGAACCTCAGAGTGACTATCAGGGTTTCCTCACAAGTTTCTTACCTGACAAGTGCTATTTTAGGTGTAGAAATCCTAAGTTTTGTAAGTGAATATGTGGTCAGAATTAGGACAGGTGAAAGGGGCTCGGCAGCCCCTGGATTAGTACACAGCCTGGAGAGCTGCGGAGTCCATCCCTCTTGTTCTCAGCTGCCCTGCGCTTGTCCTTGTGATCCCCCAGGTATTACTGCACACACAGATAGAGAGAAAAAAGGAGAAAGAATGAGAGAAAGAACAACTGGACTCTGGTGCCAGACAGGGAGCCCTGCTGTTTCAAAGGGCAGAACTTCTGTGTCCCAGCCCAGTGTGCAGCTGTGATACACAGAGCAGGACGCAACCCTTGGATGCATAAGCAAAGGACCCTGAGTGCAGAGTGCTGACCCCAAGGGAAGGCTCCTCACTCAGGAGGACACTATGGCAGAGCTGTGCCTTCCCGGGGGCAGTTGTAAGCCCAGCAGGACAGGCAGAGCAGACAGGCAGGGAACTGCAGAGGAGATGGTCCAGAGAGACACTCAGCTCCTTGCCCAGCAGAGCACGGCCAGCAGCCACCTCCAGTGCCAGGCACCAAGAGAGCTGCCTAAAAACACCCTCCCCAGGCCTGGGCTGCGCTTTCCCCCCACTCCCTGCCCGTGTCTCTGCTGCCTGGATCTGTCCCTGCCAGGAGCTGCTGCTGTGTGCCCACCTCTGCTCCCTCTCGGTGCTCGCAGAGCCCATCGCATGGGCTGTGTGCTCATCTCTGCGCACAACACCCCTCCCGGCAGCAGGGCTCTGCCCAGGGGCATCTCTGCCTGTGCAGGAACCTCACATCTAGCACTCAATGGATCCATCAACCACGGATGAAGAAACATGGTCACCCCCTGAGGAAAGCCTTGAGAGCTTCTTAACTCTTCAGTTACTTCCTGGTGGCAATGAGCAGTGTGTAGGGGGGTGACAGTGGGAGGAGGGAAGTCAGCAGGAAGTGAGGTGATGGTTCAGGGCTTTAACAAATCCACACAAGCAGGACAGAGCCCAGCAATGGCGAGCAGTTGATGTCTGTAGATGGAGGAGGAGTAGGTGTTCCTGGAGTGTGGCGGCAGCCCTTGGACAAACCAGACCCTATCTGAGAAGTTTCCCCATTGGAACATGCCTCAGCGTGGCACATGGGGAACGGCCGCTGCTGGGGGTGCCTGAACACTGTTCCTCATGCCCCATGGGCCGACCTTCCTGTCTCCCTCTGCTGTGCTACCCAACCTTGCCTGGAATGCAGGATCCATCCCTGAGCCCAGAGAATGCAGGAACCTCCTGGAGTGAGGCGTCGCTGCTGCAGGGGAAGAGCAAAGCTTCAGTGAGACACTTGTGAGTGCGGGCGGAGAGTTGGGTGATTGCAGCAGAGAGGGTGCTACAGGCAGGAAGCTGTCCCAGAGGAGATGTCCTGACCCCAGAGCATGGGATACCTCTCAGCCAAGACCGCCTTTCCCTTTGGCTCTTGCCAGGAAGTACTCAATCCAGACCATTGGCTTTTCCCACTGCTCTCCCATGGTGTTTAGTTCTCTAGACTGATGGCATCGCTCATTCCTCTAGAAGCCTCCTTTGGATCGGCTTGCTGAGGGATGTTCACTCCGCTTGCTGAATTGACACTAGAGTAGCAGCCTACAGCTACTTGAAATGTGGCTTCAGCGATGATGGAGTTTTTCTTGCTAGCAGGAAGAGAAGGAAACTTGTACTCAGCCCATGGCTTTGTGTTTCAAGGAACAGACAGCCGTGGGTGCAGAGATGTGACTGAAGGTACAGAAATGCCATGGGAGAGCTAGGTGGGAAAGCAAGATGGGTGTCAAGTGCCTGAAGGGGAAGAGGTGCAGGCATAGGCCAGTGAAGGACAGCCTGCAGCAGAGACGCTTGAGGATTCTGGCACTGCCGAAAGGCCCAAAAGAACAAAAGGCCTCTGTCCCCTGGGCTATGGCAGTTGCCTCTTTCATCAAGGCCTTTGGGGAGAACTTTCCTTCTCAGGATTTCAGGCTCTACTTCTCCAAGGGCTGTGGTCAGGGCTTGGCCTTTCTGCTTCATCAAACAAACCAAGGGTGTACTCACCATCAAACATGTGCATTTTGCCTTTGTCTCCCTGGAATCACAGCCTCCAGTTCCTTGCTTTAACGAGTCCCTGGGGAGGCTTTGTCAGTAACAGCCTTCAGTGGGGCCCATTAATGCTGAAGGGACTTGGGGCTTTGTTTCTGACTTAGACTTCCTGAGAGATTTCCTCATTCTCCTCTCAGTACCTGAGGTTCATGGACTCAGCCCAAATACACAATGGGGCTCGTTAAACCCTGATGAGCCATGTCTCCCCCTGTGGATTTTGTCAAGTCTTCCAGATTGTCTTCCAGGGAATTGGGGAGGTTTCTGGGTGGAGGAAGGAAGCAAAGAGCATCTGATAAAAGTTATTTGAAATGTTTTTTTATCACTTTATAGTTTAGAAATTTCTATTCCATTGCACCTGACCCCGAGTGTCACTTCCAGAGGCCTGGACAGGCAGGAAAAGCAGCCCTTAAGGTCCAGCGCTGCACTGAGCAACTCGCTCCTCAGCCCCCCACCTGACATTGCTCTCATCGGCCACCCGGGATGTGCATCACTTCTCCTCACACCCGACTTCTCCACTGCAGCTGGCGGCTGGATGGTGCAGCACCTGTGTACCAAATCCCAGCCTGGCTGCCTTAGAGACCTGCCTGCACATGGGCACAGCAGGGTTGTTCCCCTGGGAAAGCAAAGCAAAGGGAAGCATGGCAAAGTGTCAGACACAGTAAAATACACTCGGGCACCACATGCCTGGTGCAAGCAGCACCTCACGGGATCCTGTTCCTACACAGGGATAATCTCATGAGGATGGGTTTAGAGACACAGGTGGATGCAAAGAGGTAGCTGAGAACATGATTAAATAGTTGCTCAAGGGGACAATTAGACCATAGAAAGACTTGTAAGGCTTTCCTGCCTGAAACTCAAAGCAGCAGCTTAGGGGATAGGACTCTGAATGAGCAAGGATTGAGGGGAGGAAACAAGTGGAGAATAATGGACAGGGCCTTTGTCTTGCCAGCCTGTGAAAAAGAGTTTCAGAGCTGGTCATTGTGTCCTGGAGAGGGGAAAATGTCTGAAAGATGAGAGCAATGAAGGACGTGGTGTAACAGGCAGGACAGTGGCAGTGCAGTTACAGGAGAAGATGAGCATTCGTTTGGGATCCACCTTGTGAAACGTCATTGGATTGGCAGAGGTCTCTTGGGAGAGAGGACAAGGACGTGTTGCACTTCCCTTTGATGAAGGCCCCAAGTGCAACCCAGGGGAGCACAGGCTGTACAAGCTGCCTCTGGTGAGGCGTGTGCCAGCATCAGAGTCCTCTTGGGTGACACCTCCAGGCACCTAAAAGACGTACGAAGTATAACTCCTGCCTGGCCAAGCTGAGAGCCTGCAGTTGTGCTTGAGGAGGCAAAGAGTGGGTTCCCTCAGCTTGAGCGCAGCTCTTGGCATGGTCTCCCTCAATGCTGCTCTAACCAAGGAAAGCCATTGCAGTCTGGGTGGGTAGACAAGGAGGAGGGTGAAGCACTTGCGTCAGCAGAAACAGCTCCAACAGTTGAGGAACCACCAAGGACATCCCAAGCACCAGGAAATGCAGGTTTCTGCTCCTCGGCTATCACCTCCACAGCCACCATGACATCACAAGGAGCAACATAAGCCAGAGCCCGTCTCCTCTCCCAGTATCTGCAGAGCCCACAGTGCCACCATCAGTCGGGAATGTTGAGTGGCTCCTGCGGGTATTGGTGGAAGCTCCAAGGGCAGCACAGCACTGTGGAATGTCCGGTGGATTTCTGCTGGCATTGCCAGAGCCTGCCAGGACATTTTCTGTGTTCACCTGCGGCTTCTAGATAGCCCAATGGTTTCCTGGTCACCATGGGCCCTGGCGCTCCCTGGAATAGCTGGAGGGCTTCTGAGCTCCACCAGGGCTTTTGCCACCTTCCAGAACGCTGGACAGGCTCCCGTGGGTTTTACCAGAGTTCTAGAGCACCTCCCACATTCTGGAATGCCTGGTAGAATTCACAGCATTGCCAGAGCCTGCTGAGGCCCCTGTCTCATTCCAGAATGTCTGAAGGGCTTCTGCTGGCATTGCTGGAGCCCTCCAGTTTCCCAGCAGGGCCTTTGCTGCCTTCTGGCAGCCCCGATGTGCTGCTGTGGGCATTGCTGGAGGCCACCAAAGCTCCTGCCTCTGTCTAGAATGCATATCCAGGTTCTGTGGGCCCACCAGGGTCCATGCTGTTTGTGGAAAGCTGGCCAGCCTGCATAGGGCACAGGTTGTGCCAGATCCCGCCAGGCTCTACCACCTTCCGCAATGCCTGGCGGGCTCCTGAAAGTGTTCCAGGGGCCTGGAGGACTGGTAAAGCCAGCGGGACCTGAGAGGGCATTCCAGAAGGTGGCAAATTGCAGGAGGGATCTGGCAAGGCCTGCAGAAGCCTGCCAGGGATTGTGGCAGGTGGCAATGGTGCTGGCAGGTTCTGGTAACTCTGCAGCAGCCTTGCAGGGGCAGAGCACAGGCCCCTGCTGGCAGCGGGAGGAGGAAGCGTGATGCAGCAGTGCCAGCATCCGTGGTCCTGGCCCTGACCCTGCCCAGGCCTGGGGGAGCCCTCACTCCCCGGCTCGGCAGTGGCTGCCCCAGGCACACGTCAGCTGGCTCCAGTGCATTGCTGCTCTCCTGGGGAGCCCTCACCTCCTCCCAGGCCACCCTGGGGCACCTGTGGGGCCTCTCTGCTCCCCTGCGGGATGAAGGGATGTGTGCAGGGGGAGCGAAGAGCAGTGCAAGGGACATGATCATAATGGGGAGTGTCACAGAGCGGGTCACAAAGGGACCAGCTGTGACCCGCTGACGAGGGTGTGAGGGGCAGAGTGTCCAGTGCAAACTGGACCTGGAGGTTTGATAGGCCCTGTGCCAGGAGCTGTTCTGCTCTCGGGAACTTTCTCTTCAGCTCTGTACTCAGCTGAGATGTGCTGGGCTTCCTCCGTCTGCCATGGCCCTCAGTGGGGACTGGGGGCACTTGCTGTATCTGCTGCTGCACACCTGAAGGGAAATGGACTTGGAGCTGTTGTAACCATGGAGCTGGAACGAAATCAACTGTAACTACAAGATTTGTGGTTTAGAATATTACAATATTAGTTCCCTCTTCAAGAATCCCCGCTGTAAGTAAATCAGCATTTTTCCAGGATAAATGAGAAACACGATGTAACTACTTTAGCTTGGCAAGAAAATGAGAAAAAAAACTCGAAGTAGGTGAAGGGTAATTCCGGCAGGGGGAGATCACGACCTCCGACTCAATAGCCCCCTACTCAGATTATACCCCAGACTCAATTTAGAACAATAGAACTAGCTGGTGCTCATGTGTAGTAATTAGCATATGAAGTGTATTTGTTATAACCAATTAAAATAAGAATGTAGAATGGAATGTATGAATATGTAACAATCTTATGGATAAATATCTG
>JARPRK010171736.1:0-28090 GCA_031763565.1 Amazona festiva | reverse complement strand
GTCCAACACAAGGGCGGGGGAAGGGGTCTGTTTTTTGGGGGGGGGAGGAAGGGAAGGGGTGTGTTCGGGGGATCTGTCGGGGGAAGAGAGGAAGGGATGTGTTCGGGGCAACCTGTTCAAACCGGGACAACCTGTTGGGGAAGGGTCTCCGGGAAGGGTCTCCGGGAAGAGTTGTCCGGGTGAAGGTGTGTCACGAACGACTCTGTTCGAGAGAAGGTGTGTCAAGGGCGGTGAGGTGAGCGCCGCGAGTCGGTGTGCTGTGACGGTGAGTTGTGACGATCTGGAGACGGACTCCTGTGACGGTGCGAGTCAGTGTGGTGAATGGGAGTGACGGCGCGGGGCAGAAGAAGCACCAAAAAGTTGCTCATGGGGGTTGACTCCCTGAGTGGAGTAGTGTAGTGTTGAACTTGTTGAAGGGGAGAGACTCCGGGCAAAAGGGGAGAGACCCCGGACGCCATGAGTCGCGACGCTGCGTGGTTCGTCTGGACGGAGATGTGGTTCGTCTGGACACTGTGTTGTCACCGTTGATGTTGGAAAAAGTTGGAAGAAAACGAAGGAGCTGTTCATGACTGTTCTTGTTGCTGGTGTTTCGGTGGGTAGTGTTGTTGCCTACCTGTTGGGCCTTGTCACCCTTCCGCTGCTGGCCGGGCTGGTGGTGGCGAGTGAGAGTCGTCCGGCGCGGAGGCTCTGGGCGCACCGTCCGGTTGTCATCAATGAGGCGTTCTGGGGTGTCCGACTGCCGGGACACCAAAACAAGGTGTGGTGCCGCCGCTGTGACTGGTCCGTGAGCGGCGGCAGCGACGAGGTGGTCGCGGGTGTGAGTTCTCACCGCCCTGAGCACTACGCCAAGCTCACCTACCGGCTGTGACCTTCCCTTG
The DNA here is from genome assembly GCA_031763565.1 of Amazona festiva. Classification (NCBI taxonomy): domain Eukaryota; kingdom Metazoa; phylum Chordata; class Aves; order Psittaciformes; family Psittacidae; genus Amazona; species Amazona festiva. The sequence goes on along the minus strand of JARPRK010171736.1, from coordinate 27,212 downwards.
TCTGCCGTGAGTCGCCACTGTGACACCCCTGCCAGCCCCAACCCCACTTCCCCACTCCCTGCCAGCCCCAACCCCACTCCCTGCCGCACCGCCGCAGGGTTGACCCCGAACCACCGCAGGATTGACAACAGAAGTTGACAAACTCTTCTTCAACCTTTTGTCAAGCTCTTTTGTCAAGCTCAACCTTGTCGTCAAGATGGGTTGAAACAGTTGACACGGGTGGAACGGTTGACACGGTGTTGTTGAACGCAGGGTGGACAACAAGTTGACCCGGCGCAGCCCTTGAAGACAAAGCCCCTTGAAGAAGTTGTGACCAGCTTGTGTCAACACCTGTTGGGTGGGTGTGACAACAAAAAGTTGACAAAGCCTTTCCGCTTCATGTAGTATGGATGTGTGGCTGGGAGTGATGTGGGCGTGTGGCTGGGAGTGCTTCGCCACACTGTTGTCGCCGCTCCCGGTGACATACATGACAAAGATTTGACAAAGACGTGACACATTCACATTGAACCATTGAACAAGGAGAAACAAGAATGGGACCACTTTTCAAGACTGACATCAGCATGGTCAAGCAGCTTCGAACGGCGACGCTGAAGTCCATGGGGATTGACATCCTCGAGGAGCAGGTGTTGAATGCCGCGCTGTCCGGTATGACTTCGGTGGTGCTGGACACCAAGACGATGACGGAGACGCAGATCAAGCTTCTGGCACATCACTTCCGTAGCGGAGGCTGCGAGGTCGAGCAGCAGGATGACGGAATCTGGGTGAACTGGTCCACTGTGGTAAGTGTGGATCCGGATGATTATTACCTGTGACGTGGGGTGACTCACACTCACTCACCGGAATGGGAACCGCCGCACAAAAAACAGCAACATCGTGGTTTCGTTTGGGTCAAAGCCTGTTGAAGACACAGCAGCAACAAGACAGAGCGACACAACAAGGGCGAGGACAGGGACAGGGGACGGCGATGTGGAGGCGTCTCCTGTCCTTGGTTCTTTGTCGTTCTTCTCTTCCGTGTCGCCGTGTTGTTCACCCCTCGCACGCAACCTTGTGTCCTGACTCTCGTGGGTAGTCGTCTCTCCACTCCCACTCCCGCCCCTCAACTCTCGACTCTCACCTCTCAACTCTCGACCTTCCGCCATGGTCAAAACAACTGTTTCAAACTTCGCGCACATGTACAAAACCACTCTTTTTGTCTCCCGGCGAGGGGTTCGTCCAGCGGTTTCGTCAAGCTTCTTCAACACCCTCGGACGGGGTGGACAAGGGACGGTGAAGCAGGATTGTCACGGCGGGTTGTCATTCTCGACCCTTCAACAGCCTCACCACCCGCCCTCGAGCACTCCAATGGGGTTGAATAAAATCTTTTGTCAAATGTTTCGAGAACAACGATTTTGAGAGTTGAAACTCGAGACAAAAACGAGATCTTGTTGTTTTGCCCTTCAGAAACAACAAAAGTTTTTGAAATCAGGGTCAAAGACCCCTTCGGGCGGGAGTGTGGAGTGGAGAGAGGGGGGGTTGAGATGGGGAACAGGGGGACAGGAGAGGGGAGCCGATGGGGTTGACCCTGCCCATGGGAAGGACCGAGTAGCAAGCAACCCACGACGCCGAGTCGAGTCACGGGTGATTGTTGACTCTTGACACAGCTGCCAACAAGGAGAGAACGGCGCTGGGCCGTCCTTTCCGTGGTCACGACACAGGGACACCATTCCTTGTTGTGGCAAGGAGTTCTGTCCCGTCAGCCCCACGATCCGGGCAAGCCTTGACCCACCCCACCCGCTCCACCGCCAGAAGGTGCCGACAACCCCGCCGAGACGACCCCTCCGGATTGACAAAACTTTTTCCATTTTCTGCTGGTGTGGAGTTGACACCGCTGCGGGTGGCGGGTAGTGTTGAACTTGTTGACAGGGCAGCCGCCCCGCCGAGACGAAACCAAGGAGACAGTCATGACCGACCTGACCACCACCGCCAACAGCATCCTGAGCCGCTACAACTTCAACCCCCGTGGAGCGGTTGCCGCCAGCCTTATGGAAGGTGTGAACGGCACCGACATGGACACCGAGCTGGAGCGCACCGAGGCCAAGATGCTGGACGCCCGCGCCGCCATGTATGCCGAGCTGCGCGAGCGTGTGGAGGAGCACTACTCCTATGAGTCGCCTGTTTCGGTCGAGACGCTGCACGAGGCGTTCGATGTGGCTGTTCGGCTCAGCACCGAGCACACCAACGTCGAGATCAGTGACAACTACCGGCTGATGGCTGGACTGCTGGACAAGGCGGTGAAGGACATCACCCGCTGAACCTCTGCTGTGGTGGGGACGGCTGGCCTTCTGCTCTCCGTCTCCACCCAGCTTGATGCCCGGTGAACACCCGGTGAACATCCGGACTTTCTGCACCCCGGCGAGGGTTGTTCTGCCTCGCCGGGGTCTTCCGCGTCGGAGTGTTTTCCATTGTGACGCCGGACTGTTTCCCGCCGTGGTTTTCCGTCGTGGTGGAGTGGAGTGGAGTGGAGTGGAGTGGGGTAGGGTGTGGTGAGTCGTAGCACGGTGGCTGTTCATTCGACACCGTTCGCACGACACGACACGCCGCGCCCGACACTGTTCTGTCTCGTCGGGGGACGCCATTCCAGAGGTGGGCGGGTGGTTGAGTGGAGCGGTCGGGCCGAGAGGTCGCCCAGACGGCCCAGCGCCGTTCTGACGGCCTTCGGACTACTGGGATGAGGCAACTGGACCACTCAGGGCTGTGAGGCGCTGAGAAGCCCGCACAGCGGCTCCGGTGGGGTGTTGTGTGGGTTGGGGTGCAGTCGGTGGCGACACACACACCACCCCGCCCCTCGACTTTGCCGACCGGGCAGCCCTCTTCCACTCTTCTTCAAGTTTTTGTGAAGCAGCGGTCCTGACTCAGCACCCCACCCCCAACTCTGACCCCAGCACCCCGACACCCAACCACGACCGCATGGACAGGACCGCCCCGAACAGGGGACGGTGATGAAGTTTTGTGAAGTTGTTTCTCCCACCGACTTGACACACCTACCGGGGGCGGGTAGTGTTGAACTTGTTGAAGGGCAGCCCGCCTGAAAGTTGAAGAAGGAGTCACTGACAATGAACACCATCGACACCACCACCAAGAACCGCCCTGCCTGCCCCTACGGTGACAACCCGCCCAAGAACCACCGTTGTGTGGCTCGCTGACACACCAGCACCCCCGCCCCGTCGTCCACCACGGACGGCGGGGCGGTTTTTTGTTCCTCCAACCGGTCACCCTGCCCTGCCCACTCCTGAGAAGACGCCACACCACTTCGCGCAGTTGGATTGGCAGAAGAGACGGCAACAGCCCCGAACAGGGGACGGCGATATGTCTTCGTCTCCCCCCCCCCCTTTTTTTTCACCCTCTGTGTCAAGGTTGACAAAAATGGAGCCGGGCCGCTGCGGTGTCGCGTAGAGGTGTGTGGAGTAGGGCGGAGTGAACAAGGTGTGGGCGGGGTTGCGGGGCGCGGAACGGTCGGGCCAGCATTCGCCCTCTTGTTTCCCACCAGACTTCACCACACAATCTTTTGTCAAATGTCAAAACTTCAAAAACTTTGACACTTGGATCTCGAGACCGTCAACAAAAGTTGTTGTTTGGAATGTGTAAAACAACAAGAGTTCGTGTTTGTCAACCTTGAGCCAACCTGCCGAAGACGGGTGGTGTGTCCTTCGGTTACACCCGTGACGCCCACACCGTCGAGAAGACGATCCCCGAGGTTCGCAAGGGTTGACACAGCTTCATCAACCCCTTGTTCAACCTCCTGTCTGGGCGCTGGACAAGGGCAAGGAAAAGAACACAGGGGACGACGACGCCGTGGTGTCTGGTCGTCGCTGCTCTTGCGTGTCACCACCCTGCCCGGCTCCGCGTCACCACCCTGCGGTGTTGTTCAAGACTGGACAAAATCGTGACGACACAAAATAGTGTCAATGAAACAAGCTTCGAAAAGTTTTGTGACAAATCACCGGAGGTGACAACAGATGTTGTTGTTCTCCACTGTGTTGACAAAAACTTTTCGCGGATGGAGACGGTGTTGACGGGGACGACGGGCGGAGTTTCCTGAAGAAAGGCTGGAATGGGGCGAACTGGGTTGACAGTGGGGGAAGGTGGGAGTAGTGTTCTTGTTGTTGGCAGGGCAACACCGCCCGACTCGAAGAAGGAGACGACAATGAAGAAGAAGAACATCACCGCCGAAGCGAAGCACAACCGCAAGGTGCTGGTCAACACCGCGCTCTGCGCCTCGCTCTTCGTCGTTTTCTGGGAGACCAACAACACCCTCGCCATGGTCGTCATGACCACGATGTTCATCACCGGAGCGGTGCTCGACGTTCTGGCCCGCCGCCGTGCTGCTGCTGACCGTGCCGCCAACGCCGCCGCAGAGGCTGCCTACGAGGCCGCTCGTGAGAAGCGTCGCCTCGCCGCCAACACCGCCGCAGAGGCCAACCGCGCCGCGAAGCGTCGCCTCGCCAGCCACAACCACTGACCCCACCCCAACACCGCCCCGCAGCCGTCAAGGTTGCGGGGCGGTGTTGTGTGTGTGGGCCACTTCACATCCGTGCCCCCTCCTCTTTTTCTCTGTGTCTCCACTCCACCGCGTGTGACACCTACAACGACGAGAGAGCGAAGGGTCACGACTTCGAGGGACGAAAACCTTGTCACAGGTGTTTCAAGGAGACGGCGAAGTTCTGGCCGGGACCGGTGGGCTGACACGGTTCGAAGCCGGGACCGCTGGACGCATCCGGAGCCTGCGCGGCGAACACCGTCGAGAGGTCAGGCCGAACGCCGCCGCCGAAGTCCCAACGTGGTATGCTGATGATGACGGGGTTTTTCGTGACGGCGTGCCGCTCAGCCGTCAGGGCAACCCCGCCACCACCCCACACATACGCACATGTCACACAGCAGAGGAGCAGAACACAATGTCAGAAGTGACACAGCTGGAAAAAACTCCGCAGGAGTGCCGCAGGGTGTTGCGGGGACGGAGACGAATGCCGCCACGCCTGAGCGACTGTTGCTTCGCGTGGAAGACGCCATGCACACCTTCGAGGTGACAATGAGACACCTTGACACCAACGAGGCCGCCCTCTGTTGTGTGGTGATCGACCATCAGAACGGAGACGGTTATAGCGTCACGATGGAGTTGTCAGACGAAGAGATCGCCTCCTTGAGCAGGGAGCTGGCGATGCTGGTCGCGGAGAGGGGACGACGAAAGGCGCGGGGCTGACCCCTCCGACCAACCGACCCCTTCGACCAGCCGAGGCGTGGTGCCGAGAGCCCCGACAGGAGGTGGAGGGCGGGGTGATGGTGTTGAAGAAGTTTTTTCAAAGGACCATTGGACCGGGTGACGTGGGTTGACAACGGCGACACCGGTGCGGTAGTGTTGGAGTTGTTGGAGGGAGCGGGGGCTTTCTCAACTTCGCAAAGGAGACAAAAATGACCAAGACGACGGTGCTGCTGGGAGTGTTCTTCGGCGTGATGGCCATGGCGCTGGGGGTGGAGAACCTGCTGGGGCTGGCTCACGTCTCGTGGTGGATTGTGACGGCGCTGTTCTTCTCGCTGTCGCTGATGGTGACCTTCAAGATCGTGTTCTTCCACCTGATGGCCGGACTGTTCCACCTGACGCACCGCCGCTGAGCCGTCCAGCACAACAACCCGTGACCGGTTGAAGGTCACGGGTTGTTTTTTTTGGCTCAACCACCAGCCGCGAGGGGCGTGTTCTTCACCGCTTCACTGTTTCGGACCCTTCACCGGGGTCACCACCTCTGTCCGCTCAACCCCGTAACGTGACTACCCCCCCCCCCGAGTGGGGACACCAAACTGTTCTGACAAGCAGTTTTGACCTTTTTGAGCAGTTTTGTCAACTTCTGGCGAGTGGTGGCAGCCACCTCGCCGCGCACACCAGCACCACGCCCACCACCGCTCGAGCAGGTGTGCTTGACAAAGCTTCAGCCAACGTCACCCAGCGGGGACGGGTCTTGGTGACTTCGAACAGTCGAGCGTCTCCCAACAGGTTGACGAAACTTTTTCAAACAGTGGAGCCAACGTGGGTTGACATCGAGACGGGGTTGGGGTAGTGTTGTGGGTGTTGACGGGCCGAGAAGTGCCCCGTCCCCACAGCACAAGGAGAGAACGATGAATGACACCACTCAGCAGCCTGACGTTGCCGCCCTGTCGCCCTTCGAGGTCGAGCAGATCCAGTGCCGTGACCTGACCGGTGTGGACGCTCGTGTGATGACCGCCATGCGGGCGGGGCGCAGTGAGTTCGTCCTGCCGCTCATCGGCCTTGACGACTTCGTGCGAGCCTTTGTCGTCAACCACTACCTGCAGGCCACCTTCACCCTCAAGCTCGTCACTCCTGACGCCCTTCGCATCTCGTGGTGAGTCTTCGCCCCTGTGTGTGTTGACACCACGGTTGCTTCACACAGGGACGAAGAAACCTGCCCGCGCATCCCAGTCGTGCCGCCTGAGAAGGGCTCCAACAACACCGTTTGCTGACCCCGCTCGACGCTGACCACCACCCCGTGACACACTTCGGTCACGGGGTGGTGTTGGTGGTGTGCCGGACGGAGTTTTGTCAACTTTTCAACAAATCACCTCCGCTCTTCAACAAACAGTGGATCCCACCCATGCTGGGCGGCGCGGCAATCTGTCGGCTTGAGCCGTCGTCGCGGCTGTTCCTACGGTCTGTTCATGGGGACGGTGAAAAAGGAGACGGACATGGACAGCGCCGAAAAAACTTCCTGAAGAACAGCCAGCAAGGACAACGTCCGGGTTGACGCGGGTGGGGGTTGACTGGATTGAAAACGCGATGTGTCAACAACCTGCTACCATTCGGGTAGCATTGAAGTTGTTCACAGGGCAGAAAAGCCTTTCACAATGAGTCAAGGGAGAATGAAATGGCCAAGACCAAGAAGACCTACAAGGCGACCCATGCCGGGGTCAGTGAAGAGATGTCCACCAATCGAGAAGTTTCCTTGGCGGTGTGGGTTGACAACTCCCCCGGAGCCTACAGCGCGATGATCACATGGCTGCTCAATACCCACGATCTCGAGTCGAAGGAGGGGGAGAGGTTGTTCGCCCGCGTTCCGAAGCCGGGACAGTGGCGAATCTATGGCCTCACCCGCGACAAGGGGACTGCCAAGCGAATGATGGCCGAAGCGAGCAAGTATGCTGCCTTCACGGCGCTGACACCGGTGACCGAGATTGTCTGACATCCCTCCCCAGCCACACCTTCCCCCACAACCCCCTACCGCGCCAACCCCTGTCTCCAAAAAAAAAGAGGCAGGGGTTGTTTCATGCAGGATTTGACAAAAGTTTGAGTGCATCTTTGCACGCCCTTGAACAAGCCTTTGGCTCCCTTCGTGAATGACCCTCCCGTGATGCCCGAGCAGGGGACGACGACGACAAAAAGCCCGAGCGAGGCTTAAGGCAAGCGTGTTTCGAGGGAAACTTTTTTCAAGGGTTTGTTGAACCGGCTTGACACGGGTGGGGGAAAGGGATAGTATTTGAGCTGTTGGAGGGCGACGGGCCTTCCAGAAAAGTTCAGGGAGACGACAATGACCAAGGCTTCGAAGACCAAGAACTACGGCTCGCCCATCTTGCTGGTAGGGATGGTGCTGCTGGGACTGAAGCTGACCGGGGTGCTGGCTCTCTCGTGGTGGGTGGTGGGACTCCTTGCCGCTCCGGTTCTGCTGAGTGTCGTGCTGCTCACTCTCGCTGGCTTGCTGCTGCTGGTGGCGAACAGGATCGAGAAGGGTTCCAAGGCCACCCGCTGACGCTGACTCACCCCACCACCCCGTGACCCACTCCCATCGGTCACGGGGTGGTGGGGTCTTCGGTGGACTTGACTTTTTTGTGCCCCGGAGCCGGTCATTTTGTCTCCAGCCCGACCTGCCTTCGAGTGTTGTTCGAAGTTGTTGACTCAGGGGACGACGAAGAAAGTGAGTGTTGACTTGAAGAAACTTGTTGAAACGGAGTCGAAGAAGGACGAGGTCGCCGCTTGACACAAGTGGGGGCAGGGGGTAGTGTGGAAGTTGTTGGATGGCAGCGGGCCTTCCGGGATGGGAGTGGACATCGTGAAGAAGCTTCGTAACAGCAGCGTTCGTGACCTGCTGGTCATTGTGGGAGTTGTTGTGGCCATTGTTGCCATCGTCTTCGCCATTGACTACAACCTGCCGTCGAGCCGCGCTCACCGCGCGGAGTGTGCCGCCGCTGGGGGGAAGGTCGTTGACACTGAGATCTCGTTCGGTGGCCGCTGGTATGAGAACAACCACTCCGGCTGGGTAAACGCCTGCCAGCTCCCTGACGGAACGTTTCAGGCAGTGTGGAACTCTCCGCTCAAGGCCAACATGAAGTCCCACTGGTATGGCCCCAGCCAGCGTGTTGTGGACTTCGCCAACCGCTGTGTGGCGAATGGCGGAAACGCCTACGACACCTCCTACCGGGCCAGCAAGCACAGCCACCCGCACGTTGAAATCTGTGTCAAGACTGGACGAATCACCGACTGGATGAAGTGACCTCGCCGCGAGGCGGACACTCACCCGTCCGCCCTTCCAACCACCCCAGCCACCTCGGGACTTGAAGAAGTTTTGTCAACTGCTCACACAGCCTCAACCCCACACCACCCGCCAGAGGCTCTCAGCGCCCTCCTGACGGCCTTTCAGCCCAAGGCCCGAGCAACTGGACCCCCGAGGGTTGTGAGGCGCTGAGAAGGGCGCACAGCGGCTTGGAGCGGTGTTGTTTGGTCAAGCGTCAACGCGGTTGCGAACCTGCTCTGCTCGAAGAAGCCCACCACGGGACGGCGAAGAAGGGGGTTTGACAAAGAACTTGACGAAACTTTTCTGCAGAAACACTGGGCTGGGTGAAGAATCCTTGACACGGGCGGGGCGGGGGTGTAGTGTGGGAGTTGTTGAAGGGCAGAAAGCCTTTCAAAAGGACCGTTCAAGGGAGACAGGAATGAATGAAGAGTTGATGGTGACTGTGAGGCTCAAGCCTTTCGTTGTCCTGCTTTTTCTTTCGCTGGCAGCGGTGTTGGCCGTGCTGAAGCTTGTTGGAGTGGTGGGAGGGTCGTGGGTCATTTGTGGTGCGGTGGCCTTCTTCCCCTTCATCTGTGTTGGACTTTCTGCAATCATGGGAATGGTGGCGGGGATGGCTGGCTCGGTGTTCTCCTTCTTCCGTGACTGAACTCTGTCAACCAACAAACCCCTGTGACATATGGTCGCAGGGGTTTCGTCCATCTCGTGGGAGAAGTGGGGAGGTGTGTCACGTTGAGGCGGCTTTGACAATGGGCCGTGGAGTGGGGGTGGTGGAGTGGACGCAAGGTGGTCACGGCAGGGGACAGCGAAACTGACCCTCAACCGCTTCCCTCTGGTCCATACCGAAGGGTTTTTCGCTGCTGATTCGTCCACCCCGGAGCAGTTCACACGGGCAGTCACGTCCTTGTGGCCTTCTTTTCTGTGGGACCGAGAGCCACATTGCTCGTAGTGGTGAAGCCACTCTCGCCGCTGGGACTACCCATCTACGCAGTCACCCACCCTGTCGGATTGGGGGAGGCGTGGCCGACCCACTCGAGGCGGGTCGGAGTTGAAACGACAGCCGCTATACATGGGACATAAAATTATATGGGAACACTTTTGTCACACGGTGTCAAGATTGACCAGAATCACCCTTCAAACAGACTTTGACAAGGTGTTTCAAGGGGACACCAAAAGTTTGGCAAGGGTTTGTGCGAGTATGGGGCTTGTGCAGGCACGGTGTTTGTGCAGCGGGACCGGGGGTGATTCACGGCTGGGACTTCTTCAACTCCGCAAAATATGCATCCCCGGTGGCGTGCAGTCGCTCCCATGCTTGTCTGAAGTGCTGGTCGCGTGTCCTGCACCATTCGTCATACAGCCAGTTGACGCGGTCGATCAGGTGTTGCATTCGGGTGTATTTTTCGAGCAGCTCCTTGTATGCCTTCTCTTCTTCGTCGGGTTCGTGAATGTCGAACTCACTGACGAACTCTTCCTCTTCTTGTCGCCTCCAGTCAAAGGCATGGAAGTCTTTGTCCGAGGGGTCCGTCACCGGCTCGGTGTCCTTGAATCGACCGGCTTCAATGTCATAACCGATCTCTTCGGCAATGTGCAACGCTTCTTGTCTGGCTTCGGCAAGCTCGTTGATAATCACGTATTGCTGTCCTTGAATGAACATGATGGCTTCTTGTGCCTCGTCAACCGCTTTTTTCAGTTTTTCAAGCTCTGTCATGGTGTTTGGCCTTTCGGGGGTGTGACGGATGGAACGCGGCGGGGCGGGGCGGCTCCTGTTTGACAACGAGGGACGACGAAACAACCGCCTTCAGGACTTCGCGCCCTGCGCCGTCGCGTCTCGGTAACGGTGCTCCGCGTGTTGCCGCGTGGTGACGGCGTGGTAGTAGCTCACCAATGCCTTCTCCAACTCGTCACACATCCAGTTGTAGCGTTGAATCAGCGACTCAATCCGGTTGGTCTTCTCGACCATCTCCTTGTAGTCATCGTCGTCTTCGTCGGTGTGAACGTCATAGTCACTCACGAAGGAGTCCTGCTCGGGTTCGTCCCACATCCTGTTCTCCCACGACTCAACGGACGAATCTTCGTCAACTTCGTCAACGTAACGACCGGCGTCCACGTCATAGCCGATTTCTGCTGCCAGTTGACGAAGTTCTTTCTCCACTTCATCCATCTCGAGGTTGAGGACGGCGCGCTCCATCTCCGTCAGGGTCACATCCTCCTTCGCCTTGTCAAGCATGGCGCGGGCCTGTTCAACTGCGTTCATTGTGTCAAACCTTTCTGAATTGTGGGTGGGTGAGTGAGTGGGTGTCAGCGAACGTCTCGGAGACGGCGAATGGGGTTGTCGAGACGGTGGAGTTCAGCGGCGAGGTCGGAGCGGCGGTGCGCGATGTTTCGCATCTTCTCCTCTGTTTCGTAGAGAGCGGTGGTGGTCTCGCTCCACGCGGTGAGCTTCTTTGCCTTCTCATTCTGGATCTTCTTGTGCAGATCTCGACATTGCTCGGAGGGGAGGAAGCCATGCTGTTCCATCAACTTGAGAGAATCGAACAACTTGGAACAGTTGGAGATTTCGTCACGAAGTTGGAGTTCCCGCTTCTGTAACTCTTCCTTCTCACTGTTCAGTCGAATCCATTTGTCGGTGACCTCGATAAGTTCACGACAAAGAGCCTCGGCGCTCTTTTCGGTGTCCTCTCCGTCAGTGGGGACGACGGGGTTCTCGTTGCTGGACATGCCTGCTTCTCCTTGAAGAATGAATCGAATGAAGGTTTCACATTCATTCTACAACATTGACGAAGTTTTTGTCAAACACCGTGGGGTCAAGGTGGGTCGGGGCGGGTGTCAAGTTGGATGGGCGATGATTCGGGTGGAGAAGGGTGAAGAAGGGGACGGTGAAGGCCGGAGTGGACGGCGGGGTTGTTGCCGGGGTGGAGAGCAGAGTCAGGCCAGCAAGCACTCCCCAAGGCGACTGCCGTGATTGCGCGGTGAGGGTGGTCACCACCACCCCGCGAGCGGTATCGCCCCTCCCCCGTGGAGAGCCCAGCAGTCCCGCTATACATGGGACATAAAATTATATGGGCACACTTTTGTCGCACGGTGTCAAATCAACAAAGAATCACCAGACAAACCTTGTTTGACAAGGGATTTCACTGGGACACCAGTTTTTCGTTCCCGTCTCGACCCCCGCCTCGTTGTTCACACCTTCGTCAACTTCGCACCTTCTCTCAACAGTGTGTGAACTGTTTGACGCCACTCGACACCACCTGCCCCGAGGTCACCACAGGGTGGGTGAAGGGGTGGGTGTTCGGTGTTGGGCTCCCACCTGCTGACCACACCCGGATCCTGTCCTGTTTCTCACAACGGGGACGGTTCGACAAACCGTTCTGGACGGTGTGTCGCTGGTTTTGTGTGGTGGTTGACAAAGCTTGACGAAGATTTGTCGATAGTCAACTGTGGCTCCACCGTGCGAACGCTGCTGTGACAAGGATGTTCGCATGGGGGAGACCGGCTCAATGTCGTCAACTTCCACAAGGATTTTCGCCATGCACAAGAAGAACAGAACTCTGCTCGCCGCCTCGTTGGGGTTGGTCACCGCCGCCACCCTCTCCGCGTGTGGTTCGTCCAACTCCTCCGCCCCCGTCTCGACCATCTGGGCTGACGGCTCATCCCCTTCTGCCACCAACACCTCCACGCAGGACCACGCCGACACTCCCGCCATGCACGCGACCATACCCGACACAGCCTCGCCCACCATTCAGCCGGAGTCAACTGGATCCAGTTTTGGTGGGGTGTTCACCGCGAAGACCAGCCTCGGGGATGTGGCGTGGATCGAGGCGGGTGGCACCCCTGCGTGGCTGCCAAGGTTGCACTGCCAGCTCTGGACCCCCATCACCGGCTACAGTGAGGCACAGGGGGCGGGGACGTGTGTCAACAAGTTGTTTGCAGCAAACTTCGTCCACTTCAAGAACGCCGCATCGGTGCTGCCGAGCGGCTACGAAGCGGGGACGGTGACGGGGGCTGTGCCGGTGCAGTATGGCAGTTGGGTGGTGGTGGCGAACCCCGAGGACCAGCGCCGCCTGCAGCAGTTCCTCCCCGATGTCTTCCCCGCCGCCAGCGCAAAAACCCTTGTTGCTGGCTGACCGGGGATCTGCTTGACACAACTTCGTCCAACCCCAGCTTGGTCAACTCCCGTCGAACACCATCCTCAGCACTGTGATCTGTGTCGGTGGTGGGGAGGGTTGTTCCAACCTTTGTCCACCTGTCACAGCCACCCCGCCCTCCTTGGATTGTTGCCGTCCGGAGGGTGGGGTGGTTTCCGCTTCGTCGGGTGGGTGTTCCTGCGTCTGTATGCAGGTGGGGTCTCCACAGAGGGACGGCGATAGGACCGGGGCTCCACCAGCGCCCTCACTCTGGGTGGGCGTGACACGGTGCCGAGGGTTTCTCCGTCACCTCGCCACCGGAGCGACGCTTCGCGTGGCGACCCCACAAGACCTGAATCGAACCCCGCTATACATGGGACATAAAATTATATGGGCACACTTTTGTCACGAGGTGTCAAATCCCTGCCACACCACTCCTCAAACCAACTCTGACAAGGGATTACACAGGGACACCACAATGTCTCAACCCTTGTCCCACCCCTCGTGTGTCCAGCCTTCGCAAACCTTCGTCCTTCGTCAACTGTGTTCTACGCTCCAGCGAGCAGGGGTGTGGGAGTGGAGACACAGCGGTGCTCGACGGGGTTGGACGAAGTTGAAAAAGTTGCATCACCGTGATGGGTTGACACGGCTGGTGAAGTTGCGTAGAGTGGTCGGTGTCGGAGCAAAAGTTTCACAAACATTGACACAAGGAGACAGTCGTGAACATGAAGAACATCGACGCGCTGACCGCTGCTGACATCCGTGGTTTTGAGTTTGACGTGAACAGCCATCGACGCACGCTGGGTCTGGTCACCATGCTGCACGACGTGAACCTCGCGGTGCTGCGCGCGGTGCTGAAGGGCGAGACCAAGGTTGTCCTCTTCGGCAGCTTCGAGGATGTGCTGCTGGAGGAGCTGCGTGAACGCGGCTTCAAGGTTCGTCTCGACCGATTCCCCAACAGGAACGACCGGCTCACGGTGCTGTGGAGCTGACCTTCACTCTCCTTCTGGTAGACCCCGTTGTCCGGTATGGACAGCGGGGTTTCTCACATCCCCTGACTCTTCCCGTTTCACCCCGCAGGGGACGACGAAGTGGCGTCCTTTGTCAAGTTTCTTCCACTTCTTCGGGTTTTCTGCTGGCGTCAGAGTTGGCTTGAAGTCCTGAACAACCAGCACGCTGTGTCGTCGTCTTCAAACGAGGAAGGGAGGTAGGGAGTGTGTGATGTGAAGGCGATTGACGAAACTGGACAAAGCCTGTTGGAAAAGCGAAGTTTCCTGAAGATCCACTGGATTGGGAACAACGTGGTGGATCTGTGGAGAGGTTCGTGTTATGGTGGAGTTGTTGGAGGGCATACGGCTCTCCGAACAGGACATCAGGAGACGAAAATGACCATGACCTTCGCGCCCAACACCACGCACCCCTACCCGCAGGCGAATGACATCGAGAAGGTGGCGCACGTCGCGGTGCTGGTGGGCAACGGCGTCACCACCACTGACGGGGTTCGTGTGGCGCTGTTCGGAGCCGAGGTGGAGTCGAGCAGGGAGGCGTGCTACTACGCCGACGCCGCCGCGTGGCTGGGGCTGATCGACTTCGACACCCACACCGACTACCACCTCACCGACACCGGACTCGAGTATGTCGCCATGACCCCGGAGGCTCGCAAGGAGTGGCTGCTCACCGCCATCTCCCAGCTCGAGGACGTTCGCATGGCGAAGGCTGGTCAGGTGGCGGATCTGGCGAAGAAGATTGCCGAGGTCCACAAGGTGAGCGTCTCCACCGCCGAGCGTCGCAGCAGCACCATCAAGGCGTGGGCGAGCAGCGTCGAGGACAAGTACTTCGGAGACGACTTCGTGGTGGGTGACGCCGCCTCCCACGCCGTCAAGTCGCCCACCCTCTACGGCTCCATCTGCCCGAGCTGCTACACCACGATGTCTCTCACCGGTGTGTGCGACTTCTGCGACTGACTTCAAGGGGTTTTCACAACTTGACAAAGATACCTGCTCCAACACCGTCGACAGACCAGACAACAGCCACCTGACAAAGACGTTGGGTGGCTTGTTGCTGTGCGGGGTGGGAGCGGAGTGCGCGGATCGAGTTGGCGGGGTGGTGGGGTGGTGGGCAGAACAGGGGACGACCACACCTTGCGAACCCCGCTATACATGGGACATAAAATTATATGGGCACACTTTTGTCAAGCGGTTTGGAAAAACTGTCAAAATCCCTTCTGACAAGCACTTTTGAATGAATGGAGCGAGAGGACGAGGTGGGGTTGACAACGTGGCTCAAACCCCGTAGTATTGTACTTGTTGGTGACGGATGGTTGCCAATGAAGACAACGGCGAGCCACTCGATCAGCGTGATGGCTCGCCGTTCTTTTTTGTCTCCTGTTCTTGGGACACCCCAACCAACAGGTTTTGACGAAGATTCTGCCACTTCCCTTCACCGGCGACGACGACGTTTCCGGGGGTTGGAGAGTGGTGCGGGGTTGGGCCATCCTTCGTCAAAGCTTGACAAAACTGGCGTTGATGGGGTAGTATGTTGAGTTGACAAAAACTTCCACCACCTTCAAGGAGACCTTCATGATTGACGCATCAACGATTGCCGCTGTGAGCGCTCGACAGCAGAAGGAGGCCGACTCGAAGGAGTTCGCCATGTATGAGCGCCAGATCTACGCGGCGGCGGCCAGTGGGGAGACCAAGACGACAATCCCTTTCCACAACACCCCGGTGGACCTTGACCGGCTTGAGCGCCTCTGGTGCTACCTCGTTGGACAGGGGTTCTTCGTTCAGCGCGACTCGTGGGCGGCGGCAACGCTGGTGGTGAGCTGGGGCAGCGTCAACCCTGCCTCGCTGACCGACGACGAGCTGGACAAAGTTCGCGCCAAGTTTTCGTCCGAGCAGGACAAGGCTGACAACACGTTCGAGAACCCCGCCCGCTGATCTGCGCCATCTCGCTGACCCCAACCCACACCGCCCCACAACCACGATGGTTGCGGGGCGGTGTTGTTGTGCTTGACGAAGTTGAAGAAGATTTTTCACACCACCTCGCCGGTGTGGCAGGGGACGGAGACTCCTTGTTCGGTGTTCTGGATGACACTGGTTTGAACACACTGATCAAGACCGTTGACCGGAGGCGCTGTGAGCGATTCTGAGCGCCTTGAAACCCTCGGGGGTCCAGTTGCTCACCCAAGGGGGTGCGAGGCCGTCAGAAGGGCGCTGAGAGTCTCTGAGGGGTGGTGCCGTCCTGCTCCACTTGAATCACTGTTGAGACGGTGCCAATGCACGCCTCCGTGACACACCTCGAGGCCGGGAAGGAGTGGTTCGTGTCAGCCCCAGTCCCCCGCCTCTTCCGGCTGACAGAAGAGGTGATACAGCGGGGGCGGGAGTCAGCGGCTCAAGACTCGGCCTCCACCGTCATGGGGGTTTCGAAGGGGCTGATCGAGTAGTTCTCCCAGAGGAAGGAGACACAGCCGGGACAGGTGACCTCGGCTCCGGAGTGGACAAGACTTTCGTCAATGCCACACATGACAACAGCCTCATCACTCCACCGCGCGTGGACAGCGCCCGAGGGGTCACGGAAGGTGTCGATGATGGTCACCTCGTCCAGTCCGCGCTTGTTGTTCTTGTGACCCATGACCTTCTCCCTTCGTCAAGTTTGACCAACCCGGCTGATGCGTGGCGGTGGGGTTGCCCACGGTGTGGACAACCTCCAGTGTAGGCGACGGCGGCGGGAAAGTCAACAGCCTCACTGCCACTTCGGGTGGCGACGCCGTGGGGCCACCGGGAGCGTGTTGGACGGCGCTATACATGGGACATAAAATTATATGGGCACACTTTTGTCCACACCCGTTGCGACATCCCTCAAAGCGGTTGTGACAAGGGGTTTTGTATAGATTGGACGAAGTTTCCGACAATCATACGTGTGGCTGCACCGGTGGGGACGGCGAATGCCGGTGAGGGGTCCGTCCGTAGGTCGTCGTTAGAAAAATGTCATGACATTCAACAAGCTTTGGAACAAGTTTCGAACAAGAGGAGATTGGTTGTGGGAAAAGTTCACATTGGGTCGAAAGGCCCCGGTCCCTGCAGCGTGGGGCCAGACAGCAAGCGATCCTGCCCCTTCGACCACTTCGACTCCATGGAGGATGCGGAGAAGGAGTGGGAGAAGCGTCATCAGGAAGAAACCTTCAAGACCATGAAGAAGAAGCCTGTGCAGGACACGGCTCCCGTCCCCTACGATCCTCACACTCCTGAGATGGACACTGCGCTGAAAAACGCTCCAACCTTCACAAAGACGAAGCGGGTGTCCATGCGCGTGGCGAAGAAGGGTGAGCTGTTGGAGACGAGACTGGCCGATGGAACCCTTGAGACCAGCCGTGTGCTGGAGGGCGGGGAGTGCATCGTCAAGAACCCCGGTGGCGAAGAGTATGCCATGGGCATTGACAAGTTCAACGAACGTTATGAAAAACTTGACTCCGGGATGTGGCAGGCAAAGGGCGAGGTGAAGGCGGTGCAGAACCCCACCGGAGGTCCGATTGAGATCATTGCTCCGTGGGGAGAGAAGCAGATTGGTGGTCCGACGTGTTGGATTGCTGCCAACCCGAACGATTCTTCGGATCGTTACATCATTGGCGACGAAGAGTTTCGTGACACCTACTCCGAAAAGGGCTGAACCCCGGACGGCTCGAGACCTCGACAGTCCTGCCAAAAACAACACCGCGCGTCGAGAACCGTTCTACAGGGGTTGGAATCCTCGATGTCCGGAGTTGCTCGAAACGTGGGTTGGAGCGCCGGGAGAAGGGCTCTCAGGGCGGGGAAGCACCCCTGTGTGACAATCCACTCCCAGCCCCGCTGTCCATGGTTCAAGGCAGCGGGGCTTTGTCAACCCTTCAACAACTTTCGTCAATACCGGTCAGGCAGACAGGCTGGCATCAGGGGACGACGAGACAAGCAAGCGGTTCTGACAGTTGACGAAACCTTTGCAGCGGTGTTCTGTCTTCAACTGCTCGTGGGACATGAACTCGTAGTCAATCCTGTCGTGTTCGTCTCGCCAGAAGAAGCAGATCTGCTCGATGCGGCGGTCATAGACAGCCCCGATGGAGCCGGGGTCCAGTGGCGCGGCGAAGATGTCGGCATAGTCAAGGCGGGGGCTGATGAACTCCCACCCCGCGCTGTCCATCTCGAAGCGGTAGGAGTGGTCCCTGACCGTTCCGGACACGGGGACAGAGAACAGGTTTGTCCGACGCAGCTGTTCTGCTCCTTCAAGAAATTCGTCACGTTCTTCCACCGGGATGGACGTATTGCTGACCACCTCGCGAATGTCGAACACCGGGAAGGTGAGGTGACTGAAAAAGGAGTACAGCCATTGTCCCAAGCCGTCACGAGGTTGTGCGGCATTGGTCTCTGCCAGCAGGAGCCTGTCAAACTCCCTGCTCTCATGCACCGTGACGGCATAGGAGTGGTAGGGATTGTTGATGATCGCGTAAGTGGCGCGGTGGGTCATGACTGAGGTTCCTTCTTTTTTGGGCGATTGTGACGAAGCCGGAGCGGGGGACGACGAAACGGTGTGCAGGGGTCGTGCGTGTCAGCGATTGTGACGAACTTCGTCAAAGCCGGGGGCGGTGTCACCGGGGCGCAGCTGGAAGAGCCGGACGTGTCCAGTGCGAAGGGAAGATTGTCCGGTGCCGGTGGGGTCGGTTCGGTAGAAGTAGCTGAGGACGTAGGGGTTGCGCTCGTCGTGAATGAGGCCGATGCTTGCAGGCTCGAGCGGTTGAGTGTAGATGGGCAGATACTCGTTGTCGGGGTGGTCCTGCACCTTCCCGATGTATTGTGACGTGACCCCGTTCTCGCCAAAGACGAGGAGTTCGGCGAGCTTCGTCCGGCTGCCAGAAGTTTTGTCAAGGTGGTCCACTTCGCGCCAGTAGTTGATCCAAGTGAAGATTGTATTGGTGACGAAGGTGCGTCGCTCTCGGGGGAGTCCTGCCAGAACAGAGAAGAGCATTTGGTCAGCGTTGTTGCTGTGCTTGATGCGGGTGGTGTAGATCTCGCCCGACAGGTAGACGGTGCTCATCGTGGCGTTGCTGGTCATTGGTGTTCTCCTTGGGGAGGATGCGGTTTTTGTCAAACTGTGAAAAGGTGGTGTCATCTGCGAACAGCGTTGTTGACCGTGTGGGTGGTGCTCCAGTAGGATGGGGACGGACACTGTTGTGCCCCATCCTGCTCAGGACCGACGAGATTGTTCCGTTCACGTAGGTCACCCCCTGCTGTGTCCAGTTGAAGAAGATTGTGGAATCAAGGTTGACCAGCTTCAAGCAGCCTCTCTCGGTGAGCCTTCTCCACGACGCGGTGGAAGCCTTCGCATCGCAGAAGGGTTCTTGCTTGGTCATGGTTGACGAACTCGTAGTCAATGCTGTCGTTCTCGTTGCGCCAGAAGAAACACACCTCGTGGATACGCTCGTCGTAGATGAAGCCCACCGCACCGAAGTCAAGCGGCTGGGAAAACACCTCGGCATAGTCGAGACGGGGACTGAGAAACTTGGAGGGGACGTTTTCAACCGTTCGTGTTGGGTCACGGCGGGGTGTTCCCACAACGGAGAACTGCACGCCGGGGAAGTTGACGTTGCACAGAA
Organism: Amazona festiva; assembly: GCA_031763565.1. Lineage (NCBI taxonomy): Eukaryota > Metazoa > Chordata > Aves > Psittaciformes > Psittacidae > Amazona > Amazona festiva. The sequence continues at coordinate 7,917 of JARPRK010171736.1, read as the reverse complement.
CCTTGTTCCGCTCAGCCGTGGCGGGGTCTGCCAGCCGATCAATCTCACTGAGACAGACAATGTCACGAAGGACCATCCACATCTGGGTCTCGGAGTGAAACTCCCGCATCAACTGCAAGAAGATCCGGTCAGCCTCCGTGCTCGTCCCGACGTGGGTCATGCTGAGCCGACAGCGCGGCTCTTCCCTGTTCGTCTCGCCCGGTCGGGGTTTGTTGGTCACTTCAATGTAGGCGTATGTTGCTTGACGACGCACCGCGTCTCCCCTCCCTGTCGGCACCACGTTCTTCACGCGGAGCAAAGTTGTTGGCATTTTCACCGTGCACAACTTCAATAGTTTTGTCAAGGTTTCGTCCCTTCCGAAGATGAAGCCAGCGTGAACAGAACCACTCCGCCCCTTGAGTGAGTTGGTTTTTCAAGTTTTGTCAAACCGGAGCGGTCAGCGGTGATTGAACATCGGGGGACGGTGATTGGACTTGTTCTCGTCCTTCGTGGTACTCCACCTGACGACGATCTCGCTCTTCCAAATGTTGTAGGAGACACGGAATCCAAGTTCTTCAAGCTTTGTGCAGCATCGCTGGAGCACCGCCGCAGCGTTGTCAGTCCTCGCAGTGGCGAAAATGACTACTTCTTCTCCACGTCCTGCCTGTTCACGAATCTGGTCAAAGATTTGACGAAGGGCTTTGTCAGTCATCTTCTGGTCAATGTGCTCTTCGTTCTCCACGGCGGCTGCGGTGAGCGCCTGCGCCTCGGCGGCAGTGATCGACTCCACGGGGTTCTCGGTGGTGAGTGGCTCCAGCATTGTCGAGCTGTCTTCTGCCGGGGTGGTCTTGGTGGTGTGGGTGGGGAGGCTCAGTCCGGGGTGGTTGTGGTTGATGAACACTCGAGTATGGCGAGTGACATACTGATGAAGCCACTTCTTGTTCTCCTCGGCGTCTCCGCCCCACTTCAGGTAGACGGTCTTGACAGCCGTGTCATACTTCACGAGATAACCCAGTTCGGCCAGCTTCTCGGGGACGGCGGGAGTTGGCGTGTCATTCCAGTCGAAGTCGTTGTAGGTGAGCTGGCGTTGTCCATATTTAGCAGCTTTTCGAACACCTGCCTCAATCTTCTGAAGGTGGATTTCGAGCGCAGCAGTGCTTTTGACTTCCTGCTCCTGCTGGGTGTTGAGAGTGAGTTCCTCTGCCTTTTTGGCGTCAATCACGATACTTTCCTGTCCTTCTTGTTGGTGGGTTGGTTTTGCCAAGCTTCGTCAAACGAGATTGGCTGGGCTGGTTCAAACAGCCTGATGGGGGTTGGTTGTCAACAGAGCGGCCCATTGCTGTTTGGCATAGACTTGAATACCGGGGACGGAGACAGCGGTCTCTTCGAGCCACTCCTTGTTCTCCTTCTCGTCTTCTCCCCACTTGACGAAGATTGTTCCACTGTTTGGGTCATACTTGACAAGGAAGCCCTGCTTCGCCAGTTTCTCAGGAACCTCGACCGAGGGATGGCCGAGATCATCGAAGTCGCTGTAGGTGAACCTGCGTTGTCTGTATGTGGCAGCTTTTCGAATACCCACCTCAATCTTCTGAAGGTGGTTTTTGGTCATTGCTGCTCGGTTCTCAGTCTGCTCCTGCTGAGCTTTGACGGTGAGCTGCTCGGCCTCGTTGGCGTCAATCATGGTGCCTTCCTTCTTTCTTGGTGTGGTATGGGAAGAGTGATGGGGGTTGACAAAGCTGGTCAAAACACTTTGTCAAACCGGAGGGGAGCGGGGAGGATCAGGAGAGGTTAGAGATGGGTTGGAAGGCAACCATGGTGGGGCTGATGGAGTCTTCCAGCCACTTCTTGTTCTTCTCGAGGTTATCACCCCACCGAACATAAATGTTTCCCGAAAGGAGATCCTGCTTGACAAAGAACCCCTGTTCGGCCAGCGTTTTGGAGATGACGGTCCACGGGCGGTCCCCGTAGGTGAAGTCCCGGTAGGCAAACTCTTTGTTACCGTGGCTGGCGGCTTGTCGAATGCCCGCTTCGATTTTTCGAAGGTGCTCCGCAGTGGCCTCGGCGTTGGCAGCAAGAGCCCTCTCTTTTGCCAGTGCGGTGAGAAGATTTGCTTCCTTGGCATTGATCATGGTGCTTTCCTGCTTTCTTGTTGGTGGTGCGGGGAGAATGATGAGAGTTGACAAGACTTTGTCAAATGAGTCGAGGTGGTGTAGGGGTCAGGCGAGGTCACACAAGGTCGGGATCGGGTTGGAAGACAACCATGGTGGGGTTGATGGAGTTCTCCAGCCACTTTTGGTTCTCTTCGCGGTTACGGCCCCACTTGACAAAGACGGCTCCGGTTTTTGAGTCATACTTGACGAAGAAGCCTCGCCAAGCCAGTCTTTCGGGAACCTCGAGCAGGGGATGGTTGAGATCGTCAAAGTCGTCGTAGACGAACTCGGTGCGCCTACGGCTGGCAGCCTGTCGAATGCCCATTTCGATTTTTAGAAGGTGTTTTGAAGTTGTGTCAGCGTTGACATTCGGCGCAGACATCTTCGCCAGCAGCGTGAGCCAGTTTGCTTCCTTGGGGTGAATCATGGTGCTTTCCTGTTTTCTTGGTGTGGTATGGAGAGAGCGTTGGGAGTTGAAAAAGCGTCGTCAAATGAGTTGGTGCAGGGGTCAGACGAGGTCACACAAGGTCGGGATCGGGTTGGAAGACAGTCATGGTGGGACTGACGGCATCTTTCAACCACTTCTGGTTCTCCTCGCGGTTGCAGCCCCATTTGACAAAGACGACCCCGGTTTTCGAGTCATACTTGACAAGGAAGCCCCACAGCGTCAATGCCTTGGGGACGACGATTTCTGGACGGTTTTCATGGTCGAAGTCCTTGTAGACGAACTCGGTGTTCCCACGGCTGGCAGCCTGTCGAATACCTACCTCGATTTTGCGGAGGTGTTCTGAAGTTGTCTCAGCGTTGAAGTTCCGCGCCCGTTCCTTCGCCAGTATCGTGATCCAGTTTGCTTCCTTGGATGCAATCACAGCTACCCTTCCTCGTCAATGTCGTAGTGTCCAGAAGTCTCGCCTCTGGATCAATTCTTTCAAAAAACCCTATCACGTTCGGGAAGTTTTGTCAAGGTTGGAGCGGGGTGGGAGAGTGGACAGGTAAGCGAAGAACAGCGGGAGAGTGAGGGCCTGACCAGTGTGACCCAACGGGACGACGAATCGAGTCACTTCGGCAGGGTCCAACCAGCCCCTTGACAAAGCTTCCTGAAGAAAGGCTGGATGGGGTTGCTGGGACTTGACACGGCTGGGTCGTGGGGGTAGTGTTGGAGTTGTTGGAGGGCAGGGAGCCTTCCTCTCTGAGATAAGGGAGACCATCATGACCAACACCGTCCAGAACAACACCGACCGTCTCGACCGTGTCATCCTCGCCGTGAAGGATGCCCTGCGCGCCAGCTACGGCACGGTGAGCGACTTCGACTACGATCACCTTGTCCCTCAGCTGGTTGACGTGGTGATGGACGAGGCTGAGACGAACCGCTGGGGTGAGGACAAGACTCGTCAGCTCACCACCAAGATCTGGATGTTCCACGACGGTGGCGAGACCGCCAAGCGCACCGCCGAGGCCATCATGAAGGCTGTCGCCTGACTTTTCGAAGCTTGACAAAGACACCCGCCGTCACCACCTTCACCGGTTGTGACGGCGGGTGGTTTCGTTACAGGCGTGAGGCTTTGTGAACCTTGATGAAACCTTTGTCAACAGCTGTTGCTGTCTCGAGGGGCTGGAAGCGGTTCTGCGGGGCTGGGAGTTCTCGGGGGTCCAGTTGCTCGGCTGCGGGGCTGGAAGGCCGGGAGAAGGGCGGTCAAGGCCGGGAACGGAGTATGGAGAAGAGGCGTGGAGCGGAGCACGGGAAGGCCAGATGGGTCGGGGGTGACACAGCTCCAGCACTCCACGCAGCCGACACCTGCCTCTACCCAGACATCCCGACCCTGACCCCCAAGGGACTCGAAACAGGACCGCCCATACATGAGACATAAAATTATATGGGAACACTTTTGCCACCTTCTACCCAAACAGGTGAAACCCTGCTTGACAAGCACTTTCACAGGGACACCAAAAAAAGGGGCAGTTTGCTTCACCCCACTCTTCCCGTGACGCTCTTCAAGGGTGCGACGAAACCACAGCCGCCCGGTTGAACAACTTTTCTCCTCTTTTTCAAGGATTTGACGAAACAGACTTGACAAAGTGGTTCCAACGCCGTAGTATTGTACTTGTTGGTGACGGATGGTTGCCAATGAAGACAGCGGCGAGCCACTCGATCAGCGTGATGGCTCGCCGCTTTTGTCTGTTCTGTCGAAACCATTCAAACAGTTGTCACAGCGGCTTTGACAAGGCTGTTCAAAGTTGCCGGAGTTGTTTCGAACGCTTCAAGCCAGCGACGACAAGACCCGTGGCGCTGTGGCTCAAGGTGGCTTTGACAAGGCTTCGTCAAACAGGAAGAAGCCCATCACTCGACGGCCACAAGGGGACGACGAAGTGTGGTGCGATGGGTGTCGTCAAGACTTTTGAAGAAGTGGTTGAAGGGATGAAGCATGAAGCGGTTGACATGGGCGGGGAAGGAGTGTAGTGTGGGAGTTGTTCACAAGGCAGGGAGCCTTCCATACAGGACAAAAGGACAAAGGAGAAGACCATGATCAATGCCCATCAGATGGCTGCCCTCACCGCCATGCGGGAGTCCGAGCTGAGCGCCGACGAGCTGGGTCATTTCGAAACCCAGATCTGCATGGCGGCAGAGGACGGAAACACCAAGACGACTCTCTACATCTTCCAAGGAACGAACAGTTTCGACAACTTTTTCCTCCTTCGAAGCTACCTCAAGAAGCAGGGGTTCGCGGTTTCTCAGCGTGAAGACATGGGCGACTCCATCCCCGACAATCTGGTGGCGCTCGAGGTGAGCTGGGAGGACGCTGTTCCCACCGAGCTGAGCCCTGACGAGCTTGACACCATCCACAACATTCTGAAGCGCTGACCAATCCCACCCAATCTCCGTTTCGTCCCCGCTGTTCGACGCTGGACAGCGGGGACGACGTTTTCCCGACTTCTTCAAACAGGGCAGTTTTGTCAAGTTTCCTGAAGAAAACTTGATTGACCCATCCAGAGTTGACACAACCGGCACAAAGCGGTATTGTTGTAGTTGTTCACAGGGCAGAAAGCCTTCCACAAAGGACAAAAGGACAAAGGAGAAGACCATGATTGATGCCAGCCGGATTGCCGCTCTGAGCGCTCAGAAGCGTCACGAGATTGACACGGAGGAGTTCGCCAGTTTTGAGAAGGAGATTCACGACGCTGCCGCCAAGGGTGAGACCGACGTCACTCTCTACATCTACGAAGGCGACGACAGCTACGAGAAGATTGCTCGTCTCATTCGTTACCTGACCAAGCAGGGCTTCGTGGCATACATTTTGGACTACAATGACAACGCTGTTTGTGTCAGTTGGAAGAATGTGGAGCCCGTCGATATGACTGATGACGAGCTGGACGAGTTCCGCAACATCTACGCCTTCTGACCGATTCACACAGCACAACCCCGCTGTCTCCATCCCTGAGCGCCGGGGCTGTGTTGTGTCGGGAAGCTTCGACCCCCGTTCGTCAAAAGACAGTTTGTCGGGCTGCTGAAACGGCTTTCTGAGAATCAAGCTTCCTGAAGAAAAGCTAGATCGGGGCGGCAGGGGTTGACACGGGCTGGCACAAAGCGGTAGTGTTGGGGTTGTTGGAGGGCAGGGAGTCTTCCACACAGGACAAAAGGACAAAGGAGAACCACAATGATTGATGTCAGCCGGATTGCCGCCGTCAGCACTCAGAAGCGTTTCGAGATTGACTCCAAGGACTTCGCCAGCTTCGACAAGGAGATTTGTGAAGCCGCCGCCAAGGGCGAGATGGAGGTCACTCTCTACATCTACGAGGGTGACGACAGCTACGCGAAGATTCAGCGTCTTCTCCGTTATCTGGGCAAGCAGGGTTTCACGGCACACGTTACGGACTACGACGACAACGCTGTTTATGTCACTTGGATCAACGTGGAGCCCGCCGAGATGACCGACAAGGAGCTGGAGGAGTTCCACTCCCTCTTCGACCGCTGACCAGCTCTTCCCGCAACCCCGCTGTCTCCATCCCTGAGCGGCGGGGTTGTGTTGTGTCTGAGGTCTTCAACTCTTGTTTGTCAAAGGGCAGCTTCGTCAAGCTTGTTGAATCGGCTTCCTGAAATCCAACCTTCCTGAAGAAAAGCTGGATCGGGGCGGCAGGGTTGACACGGGCTGGGGCAGGGGTGTAGTGTTGGAGTTGTTGGAGGGCAGGAAGCCTTCCTCAAAGGACAAAAGGAGTGAACTATGATCGATGCTCAGAAGGTTGCCGCTGTGAGCGCTCAGCGTCGCCGCGAGATGAACGAGAGCGAGTTCTTCCGCTTCGAGGAGGAGATCTACGTCGCCGCCGCCAAGGGCGAGATCAGCGCCGTCCTCTACGTCTACGGCGACGACGCTTGGGCGAAGATCGAGATGGACAACCTCGAGAACTACTTGGTGAAGCAAGGTTTTGACGTTGTCCACGACGAGTGCAACGACAGCGTCCTCTACGTCAGCTGGGAGGATGTGCAGCCGGTGGGGATGACCAGTGACGAAACGATTGAGTTTCTCAACGCCCTCCACAATGGATACTGACCACCCCGCACGACCCCGTCGCCTCAACCCCTGAGCGGCGGGGTTGTGTTGTGTCTGGACGCTGTTGGACGAAGCCTTTGTCCCGCCGACCGAATCGCCGCCCCATTTTTTTTTCACAGCGGGGACGGCGAAAAGTTTGTGGGAAAAGTTTCGTGAATCGCTTGACCCCACCCGCAGCCTCGTGTAGTGTTGGAGTTGTTGGAGGGCAGGGAGCCCTTCAAGAGGACGAAGGAGACGACAATGGACGAGTTCAACAAGCTGATTGCTCGAGCCGAAGCACTGCGACTGGCCGAAGCGGATCTTCGGATTGCTGAGACTTCTCCCGGTCTGTACGCGGAAGCACGACTGCTCCTTGCCCAGCGAGCTGCCGACATCCGCGCTCAGGCTGACGCAGTGCTGGCCACGTCCGGGCACTGAGCCTTTCTTCAAGCTTGACACAACACCCCGGCTGAAGTCCAGCCGGGGTGTTGCTGTGTTCGGGGGTGTTGGGTGTTGTTGTTACAACGGAACGGACAGCAAAAAAAAAAGATGGTCAGATTGAGTTTTGGGGTTGACACCACCCGCAGCCTCGTGTAGTGTTGGAGTTGTTGGAGGGCAGGAAGCCCTTCAAGGAGACAAAGGAGACAACAATGGACGTTCTTGAAGATGTCGCAGTGGAGCGCCGCTTCTGTGAGGGCTGTGGAGATGAGCTGGGGGCTGACGACGAGCGCCTTTGTGCGGTATGCGGGGCTCCTCGTTGTTTCTTCTGTGGAGAGCTGGTCACGTTCTCCAGCTCGGAGGTCGACGTGTGTGTCGACTGTGCCAGCGAGGATCCTGACTACTCCGACAGCGCGTGGGACCGTGACGAAGATTGACAAAGCTTGACACAACACCCCGGCTGAAGTCCAGCCGGGGTGTTGCTGTGTTCGGAACTTCTCTCCATCAAGGGACGACGACTGCTTCCCCTCGAGGCCACGGTGTTGAACACTACATCTCTCGACTGGAAGCACTCGACGGGGATGATGACGTTGCTGATGCGCTGCGATCCCTGCTCGACCAGCACTTCACCCCTTCTCGTTGAGCGCGGGGAGGCGTTGTTGTCAACCACGACGGCACGCACCTCCATTCACGCCACGACGTTGAACAAAACTTGACAAAATCTTCATTTTGGGGTAGGATGACGTAGACGTAAAACAAGCATAAGCAGTGAAAACAAATTATTGAAACCAAGGGAGACAACAATGTATGACGACTACGAGAAGGCG